>CAJHQQ010000759.1:0-144091 GCA_905132885.1 Moricandia moricandioides
GTTCGATTGCAATGATTCGTTGTTGGGCTTTAATTTAAATTTGGAGAAGCCCAAAAGATATGTCGGTTAGTAAGAAGGAACTTATATATATATATATATAGAGAGAGAGAGAGTAGTCATTTTGTTTAAGTTGAAAGATTCGAAATTAGGGTTTGATATATATACATGTCGGACTTGGTGATGAGGGAAGAGGACAACGACACATTGAGTGTTCAGGTAATTTGGCTTGTTTTCTGTTTTTGTTTTGATTTGTTTTGTTTAAATCTAATGGTGCATGTTTTGAAGGAACTCGGTGCTTTTCTACCGCCGCCGCAGAGGCCGTCAGGACATGGTTATAATATACCACCACCTCCGTATGCTCCCAGAGTTTTTGATCCTTTTCATCGCCACGGCCCCATGACGAGTGTTGACCACGTAGGTCGTTTGATTCCAATGGTCATACCCTTGCCTTCTTCTACTCCTCAAGATGAGCCGAAACAACACGGGGAGATATCACTCGATGATGTTCCACGTCCGGACAAGCAGCCAATGTCGACGCCAAATATTTTTGACTATTTACCTCCATCTCGGATTGTATATCGAAGAACCTTTGTTCCTCCATTCACTCCTTGTCCACCCTATAGTCCCCCTCCCCTTGGTGGCTACTGTTACCCTCACTATCATGATATGTTCAATGCCAAGCCACTGCTCTTAGCTAAAATCGCACTCCACTGCTACAATCTTGAAAAGGTTAATTATCTCTTGTACTTTGCTTCTGCATTACCATACATTGATATGACTTGTTTGATTTTGTAGGGGACACACTTTGAACGTTCCGGTCTGCCTAAGTATTATGACCAGACCATAGAGGCAAGGGATCCACTACGCAATTACACTTGCAGTTTTGAAACAAATGTTCGGCTTGCCACTGATAATAAAGATTGCTTCCATGTTATCACAACCCGCTGCAGGCCCTTGCCCCCTGGTAATATGATTGCCAAAAAAATGGTCTTATATATATATATCTTCTATTCTATGCCATAAATTTATTTTGTCTACTACAGGGGAGGAGGAAAAGGAAGAAAGTGGATTTGACACACTTTCTGTGGATGAGCTTTTCAAAGGCAGCATGCCCGATTGGTTGCCTGATGACTATGCCACTAGCACGCTGCTGATGCAATACTACGAGGTCATGAGCCCCCCCTCCCTTTTGATCTTTGATTCCCAATGCTGACTTTGATTATAATTGTTCTCCAGATGAAAGAATCAGAGGTGGAACAAGCCAAAGAATGGCTTTTTCTTTACGCTGAACTAGCCTTGTTCACCAAGCAGCATAAGGACGTGGTGAGTACCCAAAACAAAAAGACTTGACTTTGAAAGATAATTTTTTTAATATGTAATCTCTCCTTGGTGTTGTGTTGTGTTGCAGGTCGTGTTTGCGAAATCAAAGCCCCTGGAGCTGGGAAAGGTTGTTGTGCAAACCAGAGGAGTTGTGAAAGATGTCAGCCTGTTGGATAATGCAGTCTTCTTCATAACCTTCAAAACAAGTGGCGGTGTTGTCTGCAATGGTATCATCAGGAGGACAAGGGATGGGATTCCAGAGCATCTATCCCTTGAAGCCAAGTGCTTCATGTGATGTCAACAGTCTCTTGAGAGAGAGAGAGAGAGAGAGAGAGAGAGAGAGAGAGAGAGAGAGAGAGAGAGAGAGAGAGAGAGAGAGTAATTACAACAAAAAAAGTTACTAAAGAATATCTTGTTGTTAATCAAATATTCCTTGATTTCAGATGACTCGCTTAATGTTTCTTCAGTACTCGGAAGTAGCTTGTTGTTATAAACCAACTCGAGATTGAACCGTAACACACTCAAGACACTGCATCTCTAGATCCTCTTCTCAGGATCTCTCTCACAATATAATGTATCAATTGGAACCTTTGAGCTAATACATCGAATATCTCTCTCCCTAATTATACTACTCTTCACAATAACCATCGAAGCCTCTCTTTCTCCCAGAGTCTTAGCTTCCTTCCAATCTTCCTAAACCATACGACCGGTATGCTCTAACCCACCATAACCATCGCCAACAGCAAGCTAAGATGTTTCAGGAGGTATAATCTAATTAGCCCATGTATGTATGCTTGCTCTTATAGTCTTATTACTTATCGTTATTGAGAACATTTTATTTCAAACTAGATGGTATTTTTATTTTAAATGTAAAGTTTGTCAACTCTTTATATTTCATGATTATCATGATTTTTTATTATTAATTAAAATAAATTTAAATAATTAATGATATTTTGTTTATTAATGAAAGTTAAATGTATTTTCAGTTTGTGTGCTTAATTTAAAACTAATTTCAAATTACAATAGTTTAACAATCATTTTTTTCTGTTACTATTTGTATTTGTTGGTAATGTTAGATAAAAAAATACATATAGATAGAGAGACCTCAATAAAATCCATATCACCATGATGAACATCAAGTCAGTAACTGGACCACCAAGATCAACTATACAAGCTGCATTGGAGCCAGCCGTGACATAAAGTCATTCCAGGAGGCATATCTAAGCAACCATGAGGAGTTTAACCAAAAAAAAAATTTGTTCTAGATTCTCAACCCAATAAAAGCACGCGGCGAATTGGTTTCATATCAAAAAGATTAATGGTTTAAGAGATATTCCATTTACAAGTCAAAGGTGGCTCGACTTACTTTATCTAGAAACTCAGTGGTTTCATCACACCAAAAGCTCATAGTTCCACTAAAAAGTGCATGGAAAATGTTTGGATGCACATGCAAGGAAGAAAGATAGGTAGTCTTGTTTACCAATACATAACCATTAAACAAGTGTCAAGAAGAATCATGTTCCTTTTGACTATTTTAGAGGAACTCTGCTTGAAGTTTTGGAACAATTCCACTTTTTTTTTAATAGAAAAGAGAGTACATAAATAAAAGCAAAGCAATGCTGAAACTACTGTCTGCAAAGTAATTCCAACTGAGATAAGGAAAGAAACATCAAACGAGTTGGAAGTCAAGTGATACTCTTTGTCATAATGCTATTTTACATATGCCCACATGAATGTTGTCTTCACACACCTCACTGAAACACTCTGTTGTTACCCATGTTAGAAAATAACTCAATCACAATTTTAGGTAGTTTTAAAATTCAAATAGTCTATATTCTTGTTTCCCTTAAATAATTGCGATTTGAATAATTATCTTGTTTTTTAGATATTTTCTTTCTTTTACTAAAAACTTTGAAACACAAAGGGCTGGTTTATTTTTGAAAAACATAGAGATGGTAAATGCACAAAAAGTGAACAAAATATGGTATCTACATTTGGAGTCTCAAACTTGAGAGTATCCAAATTCTACAAAAACTAAAATGAGGCACGTAGTTGGATTATAACAATTGACATTCTATTCAAGGTAAATCCAATGATATTTCTATTTTCATTTGTGATATATATATTTAGAATTGAAAATTTATATTACTTTAGCAATGTCTTATATACTATACATGAATATTTAGCTTTATGGATTCATGTTATAAAATATGAAAGTTCTATTAGAATAATGATCAAGATTTTTAAATTTTCTCTTTTGTGTACGACAGAATCTGAACGGCGACGAGGTCCAAGTCGGCGAAGAAGGTGACATAGAAGCACAGAACATCAACAACGATGTTGTTCTTACTCCTGCACAACAAGTAGCAGCTATTGCTTCTGGTCTTCTTCATCAACGTGATAGAGCATCTCACTATGGCTTGCCCTTCAACTACCGACAAGCTTGTGCACTACTTGGCTGTTCCTTACCCAGGGCCATCTCAGGCAGCTTCTATTGTTGCCTTGGCCATGAAGAAATTTGCAGGAGTTGGTCTTCCAGAACCAATGAAGTACATATGATATTCTATGGCCCCTTTATGGAGCACGTCTGCAACACTTGTATCATTCTCAAATCCGAAGAGGTTGAAGTTGGGATACCCTTTATGGAACCTGCAACTGTATGGACGAATGTGCCTTGGGAAAATGAGCTCTTTGACAGTGGCTACAGACTCGACGAGAAGACACGCCATTGGCTGTTTTTCACGACTCTACCCGAGTCTTTCACGCGTCTGGAAAATACGGCTGGTGTGGAAGTCAAACAACAACTCAAGTTGGGAGCAAGAGGGACCGCACAGGTTGTGCTAAAAGTGATCAGGGTCTTCATCAGGCATGACAATTTTTCTTTAACCTCTGTTTTCTTCTCCTAGTGAGCATTCTTAGGCTTAGAACATTCAACCACGATACCTTTTTTTTCATGTAACAAGTGAAAACAAAATGGCATGTTGATGGGTCTGGATTCACTTTTTTTTTCTCAGGTTGAAGCAGGAGAAACCATCTCTCCATCTGCCAAACAAAAGAGTAGTTGCACCAACCACTAAGCAGGAAGCGTGTAGAAAGGTTTGCTTATTTTGTCTTTTAACCTCTGTTTTGATGTAGAGAAGATATAAAACCAATTTGTTGCTTATTTTGTCCTTACCAAGCGATCCTGTTTTCTTCTCCTAGCGACTCTCTTTGATTTCTTCGTTTAGGTTTAGAACATTCAACGCTTCTATTGCAGTCGAATGATACCCTTTTTCCATGTAATTTCTCAGGTGTCTTCTTTGTGATATGCCACTGAGGGTTTATGCTTCAAGAAAACAAAGGAAGAGAGGTGAAGAAGCAGTTGTTACGGTTGTGAGCTTGAGCTGGTATTGTAGTCAAATAGTCAACACATTTTGTAAAGGGGCCTGATATATAGAAAGGACTCATATGACTTTAGATTTGGTTTAAGCATTGTTTGAATACATTGCAAGTCTTGATTCTCTGTGTGGAGATCAAGAGGGGACTTGTATTAGAGTTCTTGTTCAACATTTTTTGTCCACTTATGTACTCAATCATTCCCTGTGGATAAAGTCATGAGTTTTATAGTAAGACAGCTTTCATTACTTCCGATGCAGCTTGGTCCAAGAGATTGACATATGAAGACAGATGCTGGATCTAGTATAAAGACACGCCATTAGCTAGTATTATATATGTTACATATATAATAAGTAAAATATTTAACAAGGAGACAGGCTGAGGAGAGGAGAGGGAGAGAGACGAACTAGTATTAATTATGTTTTGGATTACTCAAATGTTTGAAACACTTATAAAAATAAAAGTTCTTTATTTATTATGTTTTTATAGTCGAATTATATATCATGCATGTATGCAACATATTCATCGTTTCATGTCTTAGTATTCCCCTTACCATCGCTCCCCGAACAGCTTCTCCTTACACTTCCTCTCTTACACCTTGAATGATGCACTGACCCATCTACAATTTTTTTGTACAAAGATTAAACACATTTTATTAACCATATATGTTATATATATATATATATATATATATATATTATCATCTAATATCTTGCACCAAGAATCGAATGGACATGATGAATGTAAGTTGTAACCACACTACTAAAAATATGAACGTCAAAAATCTAAATTCAAGGAATCAATTGAGGGCTTCGAACGTACGTTCACTTGGTTAACCATTATTAACGCCATAAAGCATTCTCTCATGCTTTCACCTTTATGTTTGAAAGAACATTCAATAGCCCTTTACCACAAAAGTTGATTGTAGCTCATCGTATAGATTTATAATTTTAAATTACTATAAATGCTGTACGAGTTTAAAAAATGTGCTAAATCATATGAAAATATGGTTTTAGCTTACTTAATAAGTGAATTGGGTGATAAGTTAATAATCTTTAACCAACATAAAAGCACACCAAAATGGTTGCTAACATAAATATATTTAACGGGAATACTCACTTCCACCTTCCCCACCTTCACCTTCACCTTCACCTATTTGCATCAAAGTTCGCACTCCGGTTTTTCTACCATTTCCTACATATATTTCCGGTTTTTAGTTTTCAATATAACACTTTCACATTACTACTCTCTAGCTCCATTTTTAAACTAAATACCTTTAACACTTTTATGAAAATAGAGAATAGTTATATTTTTATACTCTTGATTGCTTTTTGGATTTAATTCAACTAACAACTTTGAAACACAAGCTTTAAAATAAAAAGTGTTCTGTAATTTTTTCTATTGAGTACTGAGAGGAAGTTTTAAATAGGAATGTAAATATCATTAACAATGTAATGAAAGCTTGGTTACAAGAAAACTTGAAAAATCATTTTGCTCAAAAGCTGATCCGATCCTAAGAGCCAAAAAAAAGCTTTAAAAGACCCAATGCATCAACTTATACCCAAGCTTGTTCAATAACAAAGCTTAAAGATGCAATAAGACAAAGCTGCAGCATTATAAAATCTAGAGCTACAAACACTTCCAAATAAAAAATTAAGAGAGGAAAAATGAGACAACATGACTGACCAGTTGGGGGAGGCGACACTTGCGAGCTGGTCGCAAAGGCTGATGATAAAAGCAACAATACGATTGCCAAATAAACACAGCTTATGGCAATATTACCGACACTACATCCTCTTTTCTTCATTCTTTTTTTTTTTTTGTTTTACAAAAATTCTAATTAGTATGTGTGAGAGAATTTACTACCATCATATAAATAATACAAACTTTTTGACCATGTGAAGTATAAGTCAATGCCAGATCTTGATTCGTCAGACGGATATAAATAGTGTACACGGTTTGTGGAATTATTGGTACAGATAAAGAGTCTGACTAATGAAATGGACAAGTCATTAAACAAAAATAGATTATGGAAACTATCGGTGATTACATCGATGAAAATAAGAAAAATTGAAAGCCGATGAGTCCCTTTGTACGTAGTACTTGCCGTCTAGAACCAAAAGGACCAGGTCGTGACTAATGACTCGTTTAGTACTATGTATTTGATGTGCATTAATGTATGCATTACTGCAAAAATACAAAACCCTTTACACTGACTGAGATCTAGAGAAACTACACGTTATCTTTGGAATCTAAACTAAACCGTGTTATGGAAAGCAACCATCTTTCTCGAATATTCCCCTGTGAGATTGAAATCAAAACAATCTCCGAATGTGGAAAGGCTTCCGATGATAGGATTTTCATATCATATTAATAAAAAGCTTTTCTAGAATTAATATTTTATACGTAAGTTTTTCTTCGGTGTTGCATATGTGGTATTCGCCATTTACTTCTCATGCAACATAACAAACTCATCACGCAATGATCATCTAACATGTCGAGCATCCATGGACCGTACGTGGTTATGATATATCTAGTGAAATATTTATCACTTCAGGAACTAATTAATACTATCCGATCAAATGCTATCGCACAAGTTTTTCAAGCTATTCTGTTAAAATACTGTATAGACAATTCCTCACTATCTTTTCATTCACAACTTATTGATACAAAAGTTTTTTTTTTGTGTGTCGGCGTTGATACAGAAGATTAGTTACGAGAACGACGAATGCAAGGAAAAAAGTTATAAGCAGGCGTAGTAGGTTTTCTGTTTTCTTAAAGAGCACCCTCATCGCTTGATATACTTTCTCAAGCATTATAATATTAGTTATTATGCTATATAATTAAGTTTAATTTTTTATTAAACTTTTGATCACTAATAAAGTTACATCTGTCCAGAAACTATCTAATCAGTTCCTCATTGTCCTAATTTAAGGACCGGTCTGTTATAATTTTTTCATCTTTCTCCCCCTGTTCAATATTTTTATTTGTTTTAATTAGTTAGATACATAACTAAAACTCCCTCTTGGAGGTGTTCTAGAGTTAGCTCGTAGTTTTATACCGCACACTGTGTGTGTTTTTATTTAGAATTTTAATGGCCTCAGGATCAAGGCTCCTACAATAATGTAACCCAGGCGGTGGATAATACCATAATAACGCGTAAAATCATCTTTCAAAAGAACCATGATTAAAATCTAGTATATCTATTGAACCAATTATTTAATACTGGCCCACCAAGTTTTGATATTATTCTTGTTATTGTTTGACGTACTATTCTTGTGTTGTCTCTTCCCTTGTGTGACTATTAATTGTTGGACCTTGAATATTGGTGATGTCATTTATGTATTTATGTGTGTTTAGTTTTTATTTTTGCTAAATTTTTGGTGCATTATATATAAAAAGGTGGCAAGAGATGTTGTTGCAAAACTATAATAAAAGCCCATGATAAGAATCAATGTGTTCTAGGTTTACTAAAACCAAAGACTTCATTCATATTTTACAATAAAAGACTGACTTGGAAGTTTGAAAAAGAAGAGTGGAAAAATGTGGTGAAATCAAGTTGCTCTCTTCTTTCCCTTCAATGTTAAAATTGGTAAAGTCATTTAGGATTCCATGCGACATAAACCGTTGGTTTAGGGCAGAAGAAGCCAAGCTGGTTCAGTTCTTGCAGTATAACCAAACCTGGATCTGTTGTATTTCCTGTGAACGCCTGTTAACTTCCCTCCCTGTCCCTGCCTTGTGATGCAAACCAACTATCTTTCTCGAACATTCCCTGTATAATTGATCATCAAAACAATCTCAGAACATGTGATGGGATTTTTAGAATTATAATACTAAAAATGCTTCTTAATTAGGTGAGTTCTTACATAAGCTTTTCTTAGGTACATGTGTAGAACTCACAGGTTTGCTCCAGTCCTCGAATCCTTTAAGCATGCAGTGTAGATCGCTGAAGCAGCTAACTTAGAAGAAGTGTACTGAAGCATAGAACGATAGAAGCTCAGCCTAAAACAAACTAATTCACATTTCACACCATATGAGTTATGATAATGATTCGATTCTCTTTATATATGATCAAAGTTGTAGAAATCTTTTGTCAGAGATCAGTAAAGCGTCTCTTTCATCATCTCAAACTTGTAATGTACCTGCACTATCTCCACAGTTAACCACTTTCTTCACTTGGTTTTCACCACATTCTCCCCTCCGCATTCGTCTTCTAGAATCATCCATAAGGATTTGAAACCGAGCAATGTGTTGTTTGACAAAGATATACATCCATAGATATCAAATTTCGGGTTGGCTAAGTTCTTTGCTAGGGACACGATAAAAGATATCACATAAAAGAAGGAGGGACTTAGTAATCAAACAACTTATCTCATAAACCTTTAGTTGAAAACATTAAGAAAATCTCGTACACTTCCAATGTGTAGTGGATATATGGTCCATAGTATTATGTCGTGGAAGGGGTCACCTAAACTACCAAAAACGTTTACCTAAAGACTCTATAACCAAAAAAAACACAAAATACAATAATGACTTGAAACCATAGACGAATAAAATAAAAAATAATACCACCAACAATAAAAATAGAATTATCTAGATAATTATGCATTTTTCATTATATGTTAAAATTTATATTAAATTCAAACCTATTTTTATGTTTATTAATATTCTAAATATGTTTCACTTAAAATATTATTTTTGACGGAATCAAGAAAAGATGATTTTTTTTAATGTAATATAGTTTTTTCTATTAGTTTGTAATTAAAAATAAGAAATTATAATATTCTGATTAAAAATAAATTCTAAAGTTATTAAAGAACAAATAAATTCTGAAGTTACTTGTGTACACTATGTAACTCAAATGAAGCACATAAACATGATTTTGAAGGTATGATAAGGACCACCATCGGCAATATTCAGGTTCTTACCTCTCTGTTTTTGACATTTTCTGTCTGGGAATTTTCAAAGGCAATGATATTTGCTCAAATGATTTATATGTATATTTGTTTGCTTCAGGATCAACTTAAATTTGATTGGCTTCTACTATTTTCAAATGCAATATTCTGCATTCTTGTTAAACACATATATATATTTGAATTACCAGTATATAGTATCTAGTTTAAACACTTATAACAATAGTCAATATGTCCGAGTGGTTAAGGAGACAGACTTGAAATCTGTTGGGCTTCGCCCGCGCAGGTTCGAACCCTGCTGTTGACGTAAATTGTTATTTTTCGCTCAAAAGTTTTCAAAATTATATATATATAACCTCCGCATTGTTCTAATGTTTTTTTAGAACAGCTTTATCATAAAGTTGTTGCTTCATTAATATTAATCTCTGATTTGACTATTTGTGAGAAATGATCATTTCTTTATCAACATGAGGCACAACACCCGAAGAATTGAAGATAAATAGGAATTATGACATATTGCCATTATCGCTTAATGGTCAAAATCTTAGAGCAGGATTAACCTGGGTCTCTTAAAGTGGGGTTCTTAGCTTTTTTAAGAGACGTATCTTAGCTTTTAACTAAAAAAAGCTAAGAACCGTCTCTTAAATAAGAACCATAAGAGCCGTCTCTTAGCGGGAAAAATGCAAAAAAAAAAAAAAAAAAAACAAATTTTTCGTTAAGAACTCCACCTTAAGAGACCCGGATTAATCATGGCCTTATATATTGTGTTTGTAAACTCTTCAAGATCGTTTAAGGATAAGCAGGCCCCTCTATCATGAATAATAACTAATAGGATGTTTAACTTACACAGTTATCAACATCAACATCATCACAGGACGAGAAGCGACAAATATATCACATAGTCTCATCTGTGTTGTGCAAGAATTCTTCATAGGTTTTTTTTAGTAATTTTCAAGATTACAAAGACACTTATACGTGTTTCACAAAAAAAAAAAAAAAAAAAACAAAAACAAAAACAAACATGACATAAATATCATGAATAATAAACTAATGGGATGCTTAATTTATATTATCGCCATCAAAATCATCAAAGGACGAGAAGGGACAAATATAGGTTTTTTTACTAACTTTCAAGATTACAAAGATATCACATATATTTTAATATAAAAAAAGGCCGTACGTATGTTTGTGTGTAGACTATAGTAGTATGTGCATCATAATGCGACTGATCCAAAGAGACTCTTTACTATCTGGTTCGACCGGTTCTACGGACGTGCGGTGAACCATATCGATTAACCCGGTTATTATCTGGACCACCACTGCTTCGTTTACGCTTCTCTTCTTTTGGTTCGTCTCTCATAGTCCTCACGATCTCTAACTCTCTGAGTACTTCGTCCATGGGCGGCCGGTTCTTCGGGTCCTCCTCCAGACACCGTAGAATTAGTGCAGCGGTTCTGGTCACCGCCGAAAGTGGATACTTGTGCTCGAGCCGTGGGTCCATCATTCTCTGGATTTTCTTTTTCTGCGTCAAACCCGGTTTAGCCCATTCCACGAGATTGACTTGCATAGGTGGTCGGTTTGGGTCGAGTGCTCTTAAACCGGTTAATATCTCTAAGAGGACAACTCCAAATCCGTAAACATCACTCCGTACGTATAGATGACCTATAACATGGAGTAAAACATTTAATGTAATCCAAGATTCAAGTGAATCTGTAAATATACTTATTCAAATCATCAGTTACACATGATGTCGTATAAATAGCACGTTTTTATTACCTGTCGCCATGTACTCGGGAGCTGCATAGCCTTGTGTGCCCATGACACGTGTGGTCACGTGAGAGAATCCATTAATTGGACCAAGTTTAGCTAGACCGAAGTCAGAAAGCTTGGCGTGGAAGTTCTGAAAAAACGGCAACAAAATTTTTAACCTAAAAAACAAGAAAAAGTCTAGAAGAAACATGCATGCATGCATGCAGTAAACGTGTGGAAAGAAACGAGACCGTACGGAATCAAGAAGAATGTTGGAAGCCTTGAAGTCTCTGTAAATAACACTCTTCTCAGAGTTATGCAAAAAGTTAAGTCCTTGAGCTGCTTCAATGGCTATTTTCAAACGTGTATCCCATGTCAACGCCTCTCCATCTGCATTCACATACAAATGCACAAACAAATGATATAAATATATGTATAAAATAATTTGATTAATGGTTGAGTGAAATCGTACTTGAGAAGAGGTGATTTTCAAGGCTTCCTTTTGGCAAATACTCGTACACCAAGAGGAACTGGTTCTCTTCCCAGCAATAGCCCAAGAGCTTGACAAGATTTGGGTGATGAAACTTCCCTAAGAATTTCACTTCACACTGCAATTTACAATATATAAAACTTATATTTATTTATCCAATTTCTAGATTTGGAGTTATTCAGGAGCATGTCTCAACACATATTTGAAAAAGTCGATGGTCAAAGCTATTTATCATCATTTCTTGTCGAAAACCAGGTCAAAATTTACTATTTATTTGTTGATTACTTATTTCATTTTTTTCTCAAGTCAATATTACATATTCTATCTATAAATATAAATATACAAACAAGGTCGTAAATGTTGACACTGTTTATTCGATATTGTAGCTATGACGGAAATTTCTTGCTGGGGACATAGAGAAGAAAATAATTTCTATGTCAACAGAAGAAAACGTTATTAAATATTTATGTGCATATCATTGACTATTATATACGTATTTTTTCTTGATTGACTAGTACAGTTATGTGGTAATCCATTGAACTCTTCTTCTTCTTTGGCGTAACGTTGTATTGACTTCTTCTTTTAAGGTGATATAGATGGGACGGGTACAATCAAATTCATTTATAAATGATTAAAATATATTTTTCAAATACAACTATTTGTAACACGCCACTGAATTATTTAATGCCATATACGTTTTGTTGTTAACTTTTTCTTAGTGATAACTAAACCGTTAAATTGGTTCGTTGTAAAAGAAAAACTCCTAAATTAGTAGTGCCAAATTTATATCATATGATTTATTCGACTAATCAGTAGTACTAAATCATAAATATATTTCAAAAACTATCATTTAGAGTAACCAACAAAGAGACAATAAGCAAGCTAAGATGTTTCAAGAGTTTTAATCTACTTAACCCATGTGTTTGTGCTTGCTCTTATGTCTTATTACTTATCGCTACTGAGAACATTTCTATTTCAAAGTAGATTGTATTTTGGTTTTAAATGTAAAATTTGTTAACTCTTTATATTTTATTACTATTGGAAATATTTTAAGTAAATAATTAATACTATTTTCGTTTATTAAAATAAAAATTAGATGTGTTTCAATTTGTGTGCTTAATTGAAAAATATCAAAATATTTTTTTTAAAACAATCATTACTTAAAACGACCAGTCTACTAATCCTTGTTATTTCTTTCACAAATAGTACCAATCCCGGTCTGAAAATTTCCCTAAATTTAATTCCAATATAAATGCACAAATGATATTCCCAATCTATTATTCCCTAAATAAGAAACTTTTAATTATTTCAATGCAAAATGAATCTCTAAAAGTTGAAAAAGGAAAGAAAAACTGGAGTTACTTGCCTGCCATTCATGTAACCCTTGAGCACTATCAGGGTTTGATTTCTTAACGGCTACCGGTATTCCGACACCGGGCTTCGACGGAGCTAACGTCTTCTCGTCAAGCCACCCTTTAAAAACCTGTCCGAATCCTCCTTCTCCGATCATAGACTCCGGCCTGAAATTCTTTGTCGCCGTCCTGAGATTCTCCAGTAAAAACATCTTCAGATTCGGCGTCACTATCCTCCCGCTCGGCGGCACTGCCTTCTTCGGCATACCTAGCTTCTCCACCGGCTTTGACGGTGGACCACCGACGGGTCTCGCCGTCTCCTCCAGTTTTTCACGAGGTGGGTTATCGACGGATCTTGGTTCCCGCCCTGTTTTCGCCGCCGGGAACTTTGGTTTCAGCCCCCTAGCCGGCGATTTCGCCACCAACGGCGGCGGAAGCTTTTGGTTTACTGGACTTTGCACATGTCTCATCACTGGCGGATCAAATAGATGATCTTGTTAGATTGAAACTTT
The DNA here is from genome assembly GCA_905132885.1 of Moricandia moricandioides. Taxonomy (NCBI): domain Eukaryota; kingdom Viridiplantae; phylum Streptophyta; class Magnoliopsida; order Brassicales; family Brassicaceae; genus Moricandia; species Moricandia moricandioides. The sequence continues at coordinate 13,712 of CAJHQQ010000759.1, forward strand.
ACTAAAGAAGTTGGCTTTAAAAGACAGAATGTAAAAACAGAGCAAAGCAGAGCAAAAAAACAGAGCAAAGCAGAGCAAAGTTGAAACCTTTCTCTGTTCTTAAGAATCATTTGAAAACAGAAACAGAGAGATATGTGTTTGTATGAACCTGGGAGGGGCTTGGTGGAGGCAGGACTCTGTTCGTGTCGAACACTGGAAGATCCACCAGAACATAAGTTCCCCATCAAGACACAAAACAAGTTTTGACTTTGATCTTTTTTGGGTTATCTTCTCTTTATGATCACATAAGATTAAAGAGAAACTTTGCTCCAAGTGTCCCCTTTCTTCCTTCCTTTTCTGGGGATTTTAATTGAAAGATGGAGGAAGGAGGTGAGAAACAGAGAGGAAAGAAAGACAAAGCAAAACTCTTTGGGGAAATATATTTTTTTTTTTTAAAAAAGGCGTCTATTTATTTGATTTCTTCATGGTTATATATATAGCAGTCCCTTGATTGGCTCATGGTTGGTATTTTTTTGGGTCAATTGTTGGTATTTTTTTTATTTCTAGTATTTTCAACGTTAATTATCTTGATTCATACTTGTTGGTTGCACACAAAGAAAATATTTGTTACGTTTTCTCATTTCTTTTCTTTACAATTATAATATCCACTGCCCAAAGATATATTCGTTTTATATTAAGTATCATTATATAAAAATTATTTTGTTACAAAATAAGTTCGTTTTTTACTTTTAATACATAATATATTAACTTATACTACAATTTATTTTCTATTCGTTGAAATATAGTTATGTGTATAGATAATTGTATTTTTATATAAAAAAATATACAAAATTAACTATTTTTTATTCTATGTGCACAAAGTTAAAATGAGTATTGGTTAACCCAAAAAAAATATTATAATGGATCTTACTTATATGTATAAAATAACATATAATAACTGAATAATTATTAGTGAAATGAACTAAAAAAAAATTGTCATAAAATAATTGTAAGAGATAGTTTTAATAAGTTAACCATGTTTTTTTTAGAATTAATAGGTTAATCAGGTTTTGGTTTTCTAATATACGTTTTACCACATAAGCAATATATCCCAAATCATTTTTTTCCAAAACGTACAGACATAAAATTTAGTAAATATTATACTTTGTAAATGGTAAAAATAACGAATTCATGTTTTTACACATGATCAATATTAAATTTTTCTATTTTTATTTAAGTTTTATAGAAATTATTTTTAGTTTGCGTGACTGATTGAGTCTTTTGTGAATATGTATATTGAGAAGGAAATTATGTAAAAATATGATTATAGGTTACAGGTTAGTGGTTGGGTCGCAGATCGGGAAACAGTCGCAGCTAGAAAAGTCGATATTTATATATTTATTTTCCTTTTTCTATGGGTAAGATAATGTTGTTATATTATGTGCATACTGAGTTAGGTTACATTCGACTAATGTAATTACATAAAGTTCAGAAGACAAAACAAAAACATGATTGCTTGTTTTTCTTAATACAGTAGGTTATTTAGAAAAATTACTCGTCGCTAAACTTCTTTGTACAACAAATACGATCATTTAGGTAATAATTACTTAATTAACTATGATCGTATAGGTGTTTACCTAATTCATTACAACTTGTTCGTATGCCAAATTACCATTAACATGGACTATGCCGATCAATATACGTCAGAAATTCAAAATATTGAGTGGTCATAAAAGCAAATAAATTTAAGATATTAATTAATAAATGACTATTTATTTATTTATTTGGAAAAAAAATTGGGTTTATACGTGTGAAAAGGAAACAATGAAATATCAGCATGAAAAATAAAAGCTGTTGACAAAAAAAAAAAGAAGGAAAAATAAAAGCTTCGTGGTCCATTTGTCATATAGTGAGTGTATCATGGTTATAATGAAAACCCTAGAAAATATCAGTGGGAAGAAGTCAAACAAGAAATGTTCAAAAAAAAAAGAAGAAGTCAAACAAGAAGAAGTGTCTAGCAATGGCGGGGTCCGATTGCAAATGTGACAGTATATATACGATATCTTATAAAGAAGATGAAAAGCGAGGTTCAAAACCTTATATATCTTATGATCTTTTTTTTTTACCAACTATGAATGTGGAAACAATGAGCATGATACTTGACAATTATTATATTTAGAAATGACAAATAAAGCTTTAAATAATGACATTCCGACCGATGAATGAGAGGGGTTTCGACTTGATTTTATTTAATTTTTGTTTCGCTAAGATTATCTCTTAACGAGCTCACGTTTAAAACGTTGGCAGATGAAATTTTTTATTCTTCTTTCATCATAAACAGGAATATGCGAATAGAATATCTAATATCGATTGGAAATAATGTGTAGATCGGGTTAAGCAGTGAGAGATCAAGTTGACATAAAATATTAGAACGTCCGCGTAATTCCACTCGTGACCTACTTGCATTTAATTTATTTTCTTGTTAGAAAACACTAAACAATTTCACCGTTGACCATATGTATGTCACTTTCTAACATTTAATTTGAAATCGATGTTTCCAAAATAGCTGGACAAAAAAAGAATGTATACTAAAAAATAATTCTGGAATACATTCTTCCCTAATTTCATAATTACCAGATGTTTACACATAAAATGTACTTATACTTCTTACATTATCTACTGAACTTAGCTTTAATAACTAAAACATTATAAAAGCGCACATGGTTTCATTATAAAAAAATTATATATGTTTCGTAATCTATTTTTTTGAAAAGTATTTTTGTTTCGAAATATAAGTTATTTTCACAATGAAGAATATTTGCTGAAAGTCGTTGAACTTGTCATTTACTTGTATTGAAGTTTTTTATGGGTTATACTTATTATTTATTTATTTTTAATACGCAAGAAGAGATTCTTTGACAATTAAAGCAGTTAAAGTTATAAAACAACCAAAGTCAACGGAAGTCAAACAAACGTTACAGTATAAACTATAAACACACAAATATAATATAGGTGCAATTACAAAGCACACATACTTAATTGACATAGTTATCTAACTAACTAACTAACAATTAAAAAAAAAAAGACTAGTGAAGCATAGGAAAAATCTAGAAGTTGCAACAATCTGTACAGAGACTTCCATATATTTTCATCCATAGACAATCACACATTTCTCTTACTCCTGGTAAGATTAGCAAGTTAGAGCTGTAATGACAAATCCAGATGCTGCTCGGTTGTATATCTTTTGAGATCTAAGCCCATATCAAGGCCCAAAAATATGGCTTAGCAATATTTTGGAACAGGGGCAGTGATTTATTGGCTGACCTTGGTGCAGCAAAGGTCAACAAAACTAGGTGATGTTTTGGTAATGATTGTTCCTTGACGATTTTCTCGAGAAAATATTTTTGGAGGAAGAGGGAGACTTCTCTGAGGTATATCTGCAATTCCAAGTCTTTGAAAATTCATGCTAAGGAGAAGCTCACTGTGAACTAGTATTCGTATCTACTAGGTTTGACACTAAGTGTGGACTTAAACACTCCTCAAAAATGGATTAATCCTGAGCCGAGTTATATGCCAATCTTAACCGGTAAACATGCTGAAACCAAGCAAATTAGACCGAATAAAGTGCCTTTGGTTTGCAATCCTTGAACCGAAATCATTAGAGAACCGTCTGTGTCTCAGTCGGTTTGATCTGGTTTGTGGCCTGATTTGGTTCTAGATAGTGCTAATCAGAACATCACCATCAGTACCAACACACATGACTTAAGAAGTCCTCACAAAGTGTGGATCTTGAGAATCTAAAGATGGGGTATACTAAAGATTTGCTTACTGATCATCATCACTCAAAAAAGAGAGAAAAAGGATCAAATATCATTTTCAAATAGTAAAAGAAAAAGAGACTTCGACGTTTAGTGGCTTCAACTAAAAAAAAAAACCACGTGATCTCAATGGGTGTTTTTAACTATTTATCTCAATAATGTTTTTATTAGGAGGCGGCTATATTGTAAAGCGTTAAGTGATGAGGTTCCTTTTGGTTGTTTGTTTGTTTAACAACTTTAAAGTTGTTTGTTAGTAAAGAAAATTGCACTAGATGTTACAAGTTTTATCCCAAATCTTTGTTACATACTTTTAATTCCCCAACCTGTAAAGCTATTTTTGGAAAGTAATTGCAATTATCTTCTTTTTCATGTATGTGATTCATATTTTTACTCTTTACACATCATCTTTGTATGTAAATGTTGTCAGGTGATAAGCCGTTTTAGCTTGTTGTAAACTCAGTGTCAAATAACTATACGTATAGAAAAAGTTCATATAATTAATGTTTAAATGACTACAAAGATTTCTGATTAGTAATCTGCAGTCGCTTGTTAATCCGATGTTCGGCCTGTCAGATAAGGCTTGTTCCCTATCACCTGATACCATCTAATATATGTTAAAACTATATCTCAACAACAATGCTATTCTTATAAATTCGATTTCTACATATACATATGGATAAAATAAAATGACAAAGTGATAGATATTGTAAAATTGCATTATTGAAATTTTCTATGTAATATATACATATAAAGAAATGGATGAAATATTTTATTTGGTGAAAGGCCAATCACAAGGCAGGCCACTTCTACGATTGGAAGAATGTCATGTCGGCTTTTAAATGAGAATGTGGAAAAGTTTCTTATGCAGTAGTAAAGTTCATAAGCCACAAATAAAGAGAATCTCATGGCTGAAATTAAGTTAATTTGGTCACATTCTATGCATTTTCTTTAGATCCATTATTTTAGTTTTAGTTTTAGTTTTAGTTTTAGTCTCTTCGCATAATCAAAATCTTAAATATAAATATATACGATCATGGGCAATATACAAATGATTGGACCATAAGGTCCGAGAAAGAGTTTGTGTAAAAGTAACTAAATGTGCTTTAAATAAAATGAATTCGTTTTAATATTTCTGTGTATAATATATCCTCGTCAATGCACATATATGCAAACGTTGTATACTAATAATATGAACTATTAACCAAACTTACACGAACTTATAATAAATCGTTATATGAACTTGTACCAACAGTTTATATATAATTACATGAACTTGTTTAATATTTTCTAAAATCTGCCATGAATTCATAAATTGTTTGAATAGTCTGATCTTATCATGTTCAAATTAAAAAAAAAACATGCGTGCTCTGATAGATCTTTTTACAGTTTCACCATTGATAATGCTCTTAAAGCTAAAACTTGCTTAGAAGCAAGATATACTATATTTTTTGAAAAGAAAGATTCTGCATAATTATAGACTTGATGAGCTTTACATTTTTATACAACGTTTTCTTTAAAAAAGGCCATGTGCATTTATGTCTTGCTGTGACATGCGATTCTAGTCGCATGTTGTTGTTAGTTTTGCTCTCACCCAACTAACCTGCGACTAGGTTACATGTTACAGTCGCAGGTCGCAGTCGCAAGAAACGAACAACACTTGGTTGCATGTAGCAATTGAATGTCGCAACGAATAGGTTTAGATTCATTTATAACACGTGTTTTTGAACAACATATATGTAATGATTTTAAGTAAATTTGGTTAAGAAACGAGTTCAAGTGATTTCAGGAAGTGTATGAGAAAAATCTAATTATAATCTAAAGCAAGGCGGAGCATGTGATGGAAAGCAAAAATGGGCTGTGTGAAGTGGAGAGTGCACTAGAAGAGAAAGCGTCAACAAAACTAATAAATGGTCTTTTAGATAATATTATTCAATTTTTTGTCATCTATCTCTATTTGGCAAATCATAATTTCACACGTTTGCTCCTTCTCTTTCTATATCATAAAAGGCAAGATAATTAATATATACTGCTGTTGCAGGATTAAAATTTTGATTACTAATTGGATACTTTTGGGGGTGTTTACCTTCTATATATCTCTCATATCACAATTAAAATAAGAATAAAAGCAAAAAAAAAATGTATATATGATTGTTAAGAATCAATAAAAACAAAGAAAAAGATTGTGAATAAGAGACAAGCGTCCCTCTTCGCCAAATCTTTTAGAGTCTTTTAAAGCATGTTTTTCAGTTAGTTGTTATTATCATCTTTCACAAGAACTTTCATTTCTTTCTTTACATATTAGGCCGATTAGGTGTTTGCTCTCCACTTACAAGATTAGTATTCACTTTAGACACGATTTTTTTTACAACTTTGCCATCTGAATACTTTCTTTAGGATTATGGTTGTGTGGAATGCTAACTAGTGTTAGTGTAGTACGAGATTTCTGGCCATTACTTTCAAGTAAAATGCATAAAGTTGCATGTGGGTTAGTCTTTATGCAACTCTAAATAACCAAAACTATTGTTTAAAATTGATCTTATCTAAACATTTTAGAAAGTTTTTCTCAGTGAATTATAGTCTTTATCCCAATTCCAAATGTCATGTCAGCTTACATTAAAAAATCGTCTTCGTAATTTCTCTAAACTTTTTTTTCTACAAACCTTTGTTAATTGGGGTATTTTGGAAATGGATTATTGCAGTATAAACGGATACATTTTGAACATTTTTAGACACAAAATCAATTTTTTTTTATATTTTTTTAATACACTTATCAGTATAACGACCGTAAAACGAAAATCACCCAAACTTTTCTAATGTATCATCTTTTGTCGAGAAACAGAAGTAAATCATCTCTCCTACGGTAACGTTTTATTTATAAGATAACAATCTATCGGTTTTGTGGTTTCCAAGCTGGCTAGTAGCAGCCACTTATTAAAAAACCAAATGTTCTTTTGGTGATTCCAAAGGTCATTTTTGTACGTAGGGAAGCACATTTCTCCACTAGGTCAAACGTCATTAAGTTAGTTCTTGGTAAAGTATGTATCCTCAATACATAGAGTACTAGGATAAATAATTAGCCCAATATTAGTAATATTTAAGTGCAAATGGCAGGATCTACCAGTGGAATGCGCATCTAACAAATTGTTTCTTTTCATAGGCGTTTTCTTAAATAAGGCAATTTTTTTTCCTAAAAAATTGTCCAATTTCTCCCACCTCTAGGCTTTAGCAACAACAAACTACAGTAGAACTTAACAATTAAATCCATTTACAATTTAAAAAAAAATGTATTTGATCTAAGTTATAACCAACATAAACCAATAGTCCATTACAATAATCTGTTTAAAACAATTTTCATCAATTCTATGTTCCATTTCTATATGACAATCGAACAAAGTAGTTAAGTCGCTATAGCTGAATCTGTTGTTTTATTATTTATTGATGTGGATGAAAAAGACTGACGATTTATTTAGAAAATGAGCAGAAAAAAGAATGTAAGGATAAGTGAAAACACACAACATTTCAAATTTTCAATATATCTCGTGATTTGGTTTTCAATGGTACAACGCTTCTGCCCCACACGCACCACTCTCTTATAAACTTTATACACCGAATTTTATTTTATTTTCAATCACCAAAACTATTAATCATTCCACAAATTTATTTGCTTTAATTAATTATTAATATCTATTTATAATCCAATCGTCTCGGAGTTCCAATTAATATGCATAAGCTTTTCTAACAACAAATGTTTAACATGTAGGTCTAAAGATGTTAGGTAAACTGTAAAAACATCCCCCATAACTTTGGGTTTAAATTATATAACCAAATAAAACTGGTATATTTATATGTGAAGATTATATACACATTATGTTTTCATATAGGTAGTGTACAACAAAAGAATGCAAAAAAAAAATATATATATATATATATATATATATGAGTATTTTTGAGTCATTAGAATAAAAGCAACAATTGAAACTTAGTTAATGAATTTACGAAAATAACATTATAACCAAAAGCGATTTAAAAAAAAAGACAAAACATAAACCAACAAGACCGATCCTTCACACTATAAATACATTCCCTCTTTGCCTCCATAAAGAAACGCTCACACTCCCAAACCAAACCAAACCTCTCTTTAAGTCTCTGCAATGGCGCGTCTTCTCTTTCGTCTTCTTCAAGAAGCCAATTCTCCTTCACCATCTCCGGCCTTATATTCCGATCTCGTACTCGTCATAGCTGCTCTTCTCTGTGCACTCATTTGCGTCCTCGGCTTACTCGCCATCTCTCGCTGCGTCTGGCTCCGTCGTCTCGCCAACTTATCCGCCGCGAAACCGCCTGCTAACAAAGGGTTGAAGAAGAAAGTCCTCCGCTCTCTGCCGAAGCTCACCTACTCGCCGGACTCTCCACCGGCTGATAAACTCGCCGAGTGCGCCATCTGTCTTACGGAATTCGCCGCCGGCGACGAGCTCAGGGTGTTGCCGCAGTGCGGCCACGGCTTCCACGTGTCGTGTATCGACACCTGGCTCGGTTCTCACTCTTCTTGTCCCTCTTGCCGTCAGATCTTGGTGGTTGTTGCCAGGTGTCAAAAATGCGGCGGGTTACCCGGCAGCTCAAGCTCAGGATCCGAACCCGATACCCAAATCAAGCAAGAAGATCCTAATAGTAATAATAATGATAATTTATTAACTTAATTATTTTTTAGACATTTCCATTTTAAAGTGTTCCTTGTCATTTTAGAGGATAATGTTAATCCGTCACATGTGTATATTTACTTTATTGTAAATGGATTATGTAATGGAAAGTTAATGTCATTCAACACTTTATTTTTTTATATTGCAATTTGCAAATGAATTAAATTTCTTTTTTCTTTATCAGTGTATAGTTTAGTTTTAGATATCGACATGATTTGTGAATTAACTAAAGACCGTAGAAGTGTTACAAGAACTTGAAAACGAGACGTTGGACCATGCAATTTACAAGTGACTACAATCCAAATTTAATGACCAGAATTAAACATTTGGTACCAAACCAAACAACAAGAAGCTTGATTCCATTTTTTTTGTTTGAACGTGTCCATCGGCTAATGGTGTGGGAATATACGATGGTAACATGCATATTAGTGGTACCGGTGTGTATGTCTTAGATGGTTCCTTGTCGTGCCAAAAACATATGATAAGGATCTAACTAGTTAATCAATAATCATATACAACCACATGCATTTCTATAATTATCATAGTCTATAACTCAACTTTTCCTTTTAATTATCTTATAGAAAATGCCAGATGTGTATATAGTTTCATGTAATTAAGTTTTCAATTACATAACCTTTTGCCTTTTAGTTGTTCTAATCTCATGTATAAAAGCATCAATGGACTTCAACTAATCTAATTGAATGTTGGTTGCTACGAACTCAATTAACTAATGGAATATTTGGGAAGTGGACAGATGTACCAGTGTGCGTAGAAGATATGGTTTGATTGATGTGTATTGTGAGTTTTCTCTTTTCTCTTTTCCATTAATAAAGCAGCAAACTATAGTAAATGTCGGGTTTTATAACTTTAAATCATTCATGTGTTTTAGTTTATAATTATTGGGAGCACGAGCCTGTATTCCACTAGTTTATCAACGCGATGTTAAATTATTAGGACTTCGAAAATGACCATGAAGATGGTCTTGTTTGTCGTCGAACATTGACCTAACAAAAGATCGCTAAAATCTTTAGAGTATAACTAAAGTGCCAAATAAGACAATGAGAAATTGATTTGATAATGATTAGTCAAGATGTAGATAATTACGCACGCTAATTATAAAACTAATTATATCGATTGTAGCCATTAAATAAATAAAATATGTACGAGTAATGATGGTCCACCATCTCGCGAACTATTTTCATCACGAGTTTTCCCACTATGGAAAGTGCACTGCGTCCATGTGCTAAGTGCTAATCTTATTTAATTGTTGAATATAGAATGTGCATAGAACTTTTGTAATAAAGTAACTAAATTGCATAATTGACGTTGAATATATCATTCTATCACAAAAATATCCATCAGTTTCTTTACTTTAACTGCAAGAGCTTGATGATAGCTCGGAGTGGTAATTAGTGCTCAATCATTTTAATTTTCGAGCTGATGACGATATTACCACGTAAGAGCATCCATATTAATTATAAATTAAAACAGCTCTTATCAATTGAATAATGAAATAAATGAATTAAGTAAGAGGAACATAAAAAAAATAGAAAGAGCAGTTTTTTCCGAGATTTTTTTTTCCAAAAATTGAATATTTTTTCACATTTGTTATGTTTTTTTTTAATTAATATGAGATTCAGACCGAATCTCTAATTCTCATATACCCGAAATCACATCATATAATATGTTTTAATTAGTATAACTTTTTTAAATTTTTATTAAATATATGAAAGATTTGGAATATGAGTTTTTACCATTGCTGATTTTCTAACCGGCCAAATGTAGCAGAAACTCATTCCAAATGCCATTTTCACAGTTCCATAATATTGAGCACACGTAACAAGATAAATTTGCAGCCATATTTACTGCAAGGCTGTGCAGCCATATTTACTTCTTCTATTTTGTAAATTTGCAGCCATATTACTTCTATAAAAAATAGCAAGTCCTATCTACAAAAGATCTGGGATTTTAGGAATAATAATATTTATATAAATTATTTTACAAAATCTGAAATATATATATAAAAAGTAGAAAAGAACAAAGACCAAACATATAATCCAAGGGCCTGGATTCTACAGCTGGAAACCTAAAGGACATATGGAGAATCTAATATAGCATAAGAGGTCCAGGAGAAGAGGAAAGACCCAACAGACTGTAACCCGCTTCCTGAAAAAGAGGATTCTCTAAGTAATCTCGTACATCAAGATCGTTATTGCCACCGTTCGAATATTGTTCTGTCTTCACGCCGAAGTAGTCGTCTTCGTCGTTGTTGTTTTCCGGAGAGAAGATGATTCCATTGAGCTGAGACACGACAGGGTTGATTAGGGCTTTGAGCTCGTCGACGTTGTGGCCTGATGATCCATGGATTAGGTTATTATTATTGTAATTTTGGTGTTGATCATCGTAGAGTAGCGGTGGAAAGTTGGTTAGGGTTTTAGAAGGTTCAAAAAGAGGAGGCAAGGTTTCAAGATGATGTGTTGTTGATAGTGAAGTGTTGTGGCGGTAGCTCATTTGGTTATGGCTTCCAACATTCTTTTTGTCTCCTGTTTTGTTAAACACTCTGCATATCACCCATTCCTCCTGTGTTACCACCACAGATTTAACACATTAGTCATTATTATGTTTCAAAGTAATATATAATACATATAGGTATTTAAACATATACAGTTTCATATTTGTAATAAATACACCTAACCAAGATCGATAGAGATCTTGTTTGAAATGTGAGCCTGACCAGATTCATGAAGTTAATTAAAGAAAGCAAGAATGATGAAAACGATGCAACAGTGTAGCATGGAAGAACAGGAAACGGCAAGGTGTTTGGTGTTGACATATACACATACAGGTTTATATCAAATCTATCACATCTAAACTGCTCTCTCCCCTGGCCTCCCAATACAAGCCAAACCAAATAATGACAATACTACTGAAAAATAGTTTTAACGAAATAGAACAAGAAATAACTATGGGAAAAAGTGAAATATTCAGTTAATCTTTTCTTTTCAAGTCACCGTCTTAAAGTTCATTAACTTCGCAGTGCTGAAATATAATTAAATCTTGTAGTTTAAAGTTTAAGCTACGCACGGGTGGGTTTAAAACGAATGTCAAATATTAAACCACTCAAAAAGTCAACTCATTAAAAATACTAATGTCATAATAAAACTTGTTTAATATGGTAGTATTAATAGCCTTAAGAGACGCACGTGTAGAACCAAAGTGACAAGAGTTATCATGTACTAGTACCTTACAAGTGTGGCGGTGTGAAAGGTCTGTTTCGAGGCGATACTCATGCATGACCCACTTACTCTTGAGACCACGTGGAGCCCTTCCCTTGTAGAACACAAGCGTCTTCTTCATCCCAACAAGCGCTCCTCCTCCGCCGCCACTGCCACCGACAAAGATCTCCTTATCTTTTCCGGTAGCCTTCCAGTATCCAGCAGTAGTGGCTCTATTAGTCCTTAGCCCCGTTGGATACTTCCTATCCCTTAGACTGTAAAAGTACCACTCTCTCTCTCCCATCTTAGCCATTTCTTTAGAACAAAATAAAAACAAGAAACGTAAATAAAGATTCACAAAACAAAACGTTAGAGTTAAGTTACCTGGAAGTTCCCATGGCTCGCAGCGATTGAGATCAACTTCAGCTATGTGGATGCCACATAGACCTCCATGGAAGACTTTGGAAGCTAAGTAGAATGTTATGAGCTCTTCGTCCGTCGGGTGAAACCGGAAGCCTGGTGGCAATCCTCTATCGTTTCTTTCTTCTCCGGCGAGCTCGCTCAACACATCTTCCACCGCAAGCATCATTGTGTAATTATTATCACTTAAAAGGAGACTGTTTAAAGTCTTGTTACTGGAAGAGACACAAAAATGGAGAACAAAGAGAGCAATGATGCAAAAGGTGATAGTGAGTATAACCTTATTCTGTGCAAGAATGTATATTTATATACAAAAATGGCACATAAATCGAAGATATAATGGAGAGAGAGAGAGAGAGAGAGAGAGAGAGAGAGAGAGAGAGAGAGAGAGAGAGAGAGAGAGAGAGAGAGAGAGAGAGAGAGAGAGAGAGAGAGAGAGAGAGAGAGAGAGAGAGAGAGAGGTGTGGATTTTGAGTGTTTGAGGTTAGAGGAGCATTGATGATAAAGGCTGTGAAATTCAGGGAGTCGAGGGATGCTATTTGCCCTTACCTGGGGGGCTTTTATGAGTCTCTTTCTATTTTTCTTTCCCTTTTTATTTCATGTGTAAATAATCAATTTATGTCATTCTAAAAACATCTCTTTGCCGTTTTGTGTTTCATCAGTATACTGGTCCAGCGATATTCTTATGGTCTTTGGAGTTTTGATTGAGACAATGTGATGTTAAGAGCAACTTCAGTTATAAAATACTCTTGGAAGTATCTTACACATAGTATAATATTAACATTTGTACAATAACTTTGTCATTCGGTTAAATTTATACATTTAAAAGAGATTGAATCAACCATTAGTTGATAAGTGTAAAAAAAAATTCAACTTTTTCTGTATAAAACTTCATCTCACATATTTTTACTTTCTCTTTCATTACTTAATTTTTACTGTTTTTAATTAATAGATATCCCTAAAAATATTACCAACGGAGTTGCCCTAAATTATGATCCTTCGTTAATGACTACTCGATTGGTCAATGGGTAATTGCAGTCACATGATCTCTATTTATTTTATACAATAGTTTATCTAAAACTGAAGTTTAAGATAGTATATGACTATTAATATACTTTCAACAAAAACCAAGCATTGTCATTGTTATTTTGACTAAAAACGAAACAAAACTGGTTGATAAAGCGTACGTTTGGTGGATGTAAAGTTGAAGTAGATGCCAACACTCATTCAAATTAGGAGTTTGCATTAATACATTTGTTTTACTATGTCCTTATATATCATCTCTTAAAGCTTATCCTATCCCGTTTGACTAAACTAAGAAGTTTATCCCACACACCAAATATTAAGAACATATGATCAAATATTAAAATAGAAGTGATAGTGATGATGTGGTTATCTCATACCAATCGATTTCTCTACCGAAAGTAATTGTTGTAGCAGTTGAAGTTTTCAGATTTCAAGAAATGTCAAATAAATAATGTCATTTAAAGAAGTTTGCATTTTATTTTATGGTTATCATCAAATTCAAAGCAAATAGATTTTACTTTTAAGAAGAAAAGGGCAAGGAGTGTGCAGTAAAGATGGCAGAGGTTTATGCGTGCGGGTGTAAGCATATCATTATACATTCATGAAGTCAGACCTTTTTATTTATTATTCTATACACATTAATTCCTTTCATTTCCATTTTTCTTTAACAACTTTTTTTATACTACTAATATCAAAATAGTTTTTAACTTTTTTGGTTTTGAATTTTGTGAAGTTTAACCAAAATCAAAACCAAATAAATCAACCAAGCAAAAAGAGAGTTTATGTTCATTTAGTAAGTAGGTTTGTTTAATCTATAAGTATCAAATAAATTATTTAGTTATAATTTATATCTATGATGAAATAGTTGAGATATCAGATTGTCGGCGGTGACACGGCATAGAATGATATTAAAACTGTAATAAATGCAAAACGTACCTATACTATCTATCTCACCAAATATTAACTGCCCACACGATCTTATGATAAATCTCCCAAGTCATTCTTTTACCACAAGATATTGAACAAATGTTTCAACCAATAATTCAAAACCTGCTGTACTTGCATAGGCTCACCTAAGCCTATCCATTATTCAAGACTTAGTATATAGTTTTTGTACTATGTAAATTTTTTTATTTTTTTTTCAAGGGCCTATCTCTCTAGCTCTGATGATATATCTGTGACTCTCCTTTTATCCTTTTCTAATTGTTATTTTTTCCTATTTACGTTTATTATTGTACAAGTGATACATGATACGGGAAATCGGCTAATTCATACATCAACAGAGGACCGCGGTCCCGATCAGTACATAAACACGGACCATGTGCTAAAACATACATCAACACACAATATATTCAAATTTCATACACGAACATAAATATTTAGGTCTATTCATACATTGACCGTGTTTTCGTTAGTCAAATGTTAACAGATGCTTATGTGGATGTAACGGGTGCTTACGTGGATTTTACCTTTTTTTAATAATTAATTAAAAATATAAAAATAATTTTCAAGATGTTGAGGGGGAGAATCGAACCTGGGCTGAGATAGAATTTCAACAGTACTCTCAACCACCGGGCTAAACAAGATCTTTGATTTGGATATCTATTGTCCTTTATATATATCTAATATACTTTATTCATACATTTCTAATTATCTAGAATTAATCTACAAAATATATAAATTCGAAATAATTTTGTTTAATTAACTTAATTGTTGTTATTATGTTTAAAAAAAATCGAAAATTTCAGAATACAATTTTTTTTTAAAAAATCAAAGACCATTTTCTAAATTAAAAAAAAAGAAAATATAAAAAGATTTTAAAATTTGAAAAAATCAAAAATTTATTATTAAAAGTTTGAATTGAAAACATCTACTTTAAAACTATTCAATTTAAAAATATATATATTTAAACATTGAAAATATGAAAAATATGAAAAATTTGGATGTTTCAAATTCAAACATTTAATAATAATTTTTTCAATTTTTTTTTTTAAAAAAATTCATATTTTTTTCTTAAATTTTGAGGATGCTGATTTTTAAAAAAAAATTATTTTGAAATTTTCAATTTTTTAAAAAACATAACAGCAATAGTTAAGTTAATTAAACACGATTACTTCAATTTTTTTTTTTTGTAGATTAATTCTATATAATTAGAATATATGAATAAAAGATATTAGATATAAAGAAATGTACAATAGATAACTTAAACAAAGATCTCGTTTGGCACAGTGGTTGGGCATGTGATGCTAATTTTCTCTGAACCCAGGTTCGATTACCCCCAACGACCAGCTAGTTTTTTTTAAAATTAATTATTTAAAAAAATAAAATCCACGTAAGCACCCGTTAAATCCACATAAGCATCTGTTAACATTTGACTAACGGAAACACGGTCAATGTATGAATAGACCTAAATATTTATGTTCGTGTATGAAATTTGAATATATTGTGTGTTGATGTATGTTTTAGCACAGGGTCCGTGTTTATGTACTGATCGGGACCGGGAAATGGGCTAATTCATACATCAACAGAGGACCGCGGTCCCGATCAGTACATAAACACGGACCCTGTGCTAAAACATACATCAACACACAATATATTCAAATTTCATACACGAACATAAATATTTAGGTCTATTCATACATTGACCGTGTTTCCGTTAGTCAAATGTTAACAGATGCTTATGTGGACCGTGTTTCCGTTAGTCAAATGTTAACAGATGCTTATGTGGTCCGTGTTTATGTACTGATCGGGACCGCGGTCCTCTGTTGATGTATGAATTAGCCCATTTCCCATACATGATACCGTCGGTCTACTAAATTATACTAGTTCTGTTCCTCTGCATCACGAACACTCTTATTGGTACTGTCAAAAAGGTAAATTTTCATTTAGTTAATATATTAAATTAATTTGTCTGCTATATACTGTATTACCATTAAACCTAGCAGAACATTAAAAAAATATCAATTAGAGCATTTTTATTGCAGGTCTCTTAGCATGAGGTTTTTACTTTTTCTAAAAGACGTTTCTTAACTTTTAACTAAGAAAAATTAAGAACCGTCTCTTAAATAAGAGATCTAAGAGACGTTTCTTAACGAGAAAATTAAAAAAACAAAAAAAAACGTGAAATTATAAGTTAAGAATCCCGCATAAGAGACGGTGGATAAGCATGACCTTAATAGTTAAAAACAGTAAGCGCTAGTCTTACTCATTTCAGTAACACTATTAGTGGTTAAACCACTTTACAAGCAGAACACACAGTACTGGCCAATGTGTAAGAGAAATAATGGAAAAAAAAGTAATAGTAAATTTGTTCAGAATTACTGTGCTAGTAAATTCGTATATAGTTTACGTGACATTAAACTTTAAGATATTAGGGGAAACAAAAATCACTAACACTGAAAGTAAAAGACTGTTTGTAACACTTCTCTTATAGTATGTGTCAATCAAATGATAAAAGGGGTCCATTCCTCGTCTGTCTTTTTGTATGTAATTCTGTATCAAATTTAATATCTTCCAAAATGAGAAAGAAAGAAAAATAGCAAGTTGCAAAATATATCAAGTTTGAAAATTATTAACTGCGATTAGGAGTAAAATATCACTCACACCTGTTAAAATCAAACTGCACTATTGTTCTTTTGCTTCACAGAAAATTAAATTTACTTTTTTAAAATAAGTCACTCTCTCTATCACCACATCTTAAGAAAAAATTGCAGAGAAAATAGAAAGAAAGTGAAGGTGAAGAGATAATAAATGAAGGAGAAAGAAGAAAGGACAACGGCAGCACCGACCTGCTCCACCAGAGAACGACCTCTCACTCATTTCCCTTCACAAGCAATCCCTTATTTTCTTTAAATTCTAGGAGATTTAAATTTATATTGGTTTAACGTTTATCCACAAATTTCATTTTTATTGTTATTAATCTGTTTGAAATTGAAGATCGAGTAAATTTTATTTTATTCGATTCTAGTAAAAGACATTTTGAACTAGTAAATCGTTATAAGAAGTGCAAATTTATTAAAAGAAAAGTGAAATCACTATATGATTGATAAAAAACTTACAAACATAATAATCACTGCATCATTCATCTTGGGGTATAATCATAGGCTATTTCTATAAAAATATCAAAATATTACCACGCGAATAGTCTGATTCTTAGAGTCTTGATTATAATTCCCTACAAAGAGAGATATGATGAGTATAATTTTATTTGTAAAGATTTGGTTGTGAATACTAATATATAGGACACTTGACGACGTCCTTCACGGTAGATGGACAATAAATGTGAAAGGTCTTGAGGATATTGAGACGGACTAGAGCTTCATTAAGATGAAGAGGAACAACATTGATAAGCCAGAGTTGTTTATGTAGAATCAACAAGATTGCTTCTTTCTGAACCAAAACTAAGTGATATTCATATTTAATCATGTTTTATTAATATCACATATCCTCAAATTTTAACCTTAGTTTTGTTTCTAAACTGGATAAGTCCAAAATTGAATAAAAAGATATCAAGATTTCACATTTAAATATCTCTTTAGTATTATGGAGGAGAATTCTCTTATTTTTCCAAAAAAAAATCAACAAACTTTTTAACCGTAATTGTAAGAACAAAGAAACAATCTAATTATAAATAAAGTAAATATATGGTATATTTCCTAATAGCTTTTAATATGCTCAGCAAATGAGAAAGAAGAAAAAAATGAAAATGAGAATGTGAGTATCAAACATAAAAATTCAAGGAAAGATTAGAGAATGTGAGGAAAATATTATAAGAGATAGATTGTGTGTATGTGATATCAAAACCACTATTGTCTAGAACCTAATGATCCTGGTGATGACATGGTACCAATCTCGTCCTCTTCGTTCTCTTCTAATGGTCCTTGTGATGACATCTCGTCTTCTTCATTCTCTTCTAACGATCTCCCCATAGTTTCACGCGTGAAGAAATACGTCACCAGCACACCAGCGATACAAACGCCGCCAAGTATGAAAAACGCGATCATCACGCGTTTCACGTCCTCTTCGTCGTGTTTGTGTTTCGTGGCCCACAAGAAACCAACAATTCCAACAATAGCTCCAAGTTTCCCGGCAGCTCCGGAGATCCCATGACACGTTGACCTAAACCTAGTCGGAAAAAGCTCCGCCGGGATGATAAACGTCGTCGTGTTGGGACCAAAGTTGCTAAAGAAGAAGATCAACCCGTAGAGAGCCATAAAGCCTTTATCATTACTCTTCTCATGCTTAGACCGATACCAACTGTATGGTATCCCAGCGACTAAGTAAACAAGGGCCATAATAAAAAAGCCCATTATCTGAATCTTGACTCGGCCCACTCTATCGATGAAATAAACCGTGAACCAGTAGCCAGGGATGGTGGAGCACGCGGCTACGATGGCTGCGACCTTAGCCACTTCGAAGGCAGAGTCGTAGACGTTTGTGGAGTTGGGATGTTTGTTGGAGAAACTGAAGATTTGCGCGAGGAGGAGGTTGCTTGTGTAGAAGACGACGTCCACTAGGAACCAATTGGCTGAGGCTGCGAAGAGGTCACGGCCGTGGAGGCTGAGGAAACGTCGAGAGAAGAGTTTGTAGGAGGAGGAAGACGGTGGTTGTTGTTGTTGTTGTGTCGGAGATGATGTATCTTCGGGTAGTGGAGGCATCATGGTTACGGACATGACTCTTTGCATGTCTTTTGTTGCTTGGGTTGCATTGTTCTCAACTAGTGCTGTGTATCTGCATGCATTTATAAAAAAATCAGTAGCTGAACTATTGATTTGATTATTTAGTAGAAAATACTGGAAAAGTTACAAATATAGACTTTACTCGTAAAATCATCTAAAACTTGTCAGTTTCAGATATATTCAAAAAATTGTAATAGCTGTGTAGCAAAAATACATTTTATGACAAAAACATATCAATGAATTAGTATGCTTTTATAGTTTCAACTAAATTCACAATACGAAGAGAAAGAGTATGATTATAATTTATCAACGCTCATTAAGATGGAACTAATTAAAACCAATATTGAAAATGTATAATGACGATATGTTTTTGCATATAAGTATATTGAACTGGATTAATTAGTTGGAGAGATTAAATCTAGTTATAATAAACATAAACTCTGTTTCTTAGATGGAGCTTCTACCTGGGAAGAATAATTTATACATAGCATACTAAAAAAACCATATATTATTCATCCTGAAATGCGAATACGTACTACATGAAAATAGTTATTCATTTTGAGAAATAGTTAATTCATATTATTCATTTTGTTTTAACGGCGGAAAATAGTTAATAATTTGAGAAATAAAATAAATAAAAAGATAAGAACCTGGCGGTTTCAGGCATAAGCATTCGCCAGTAGAACGTTAACGCGGCGGGAAGAGCACCGATCATCAGAATCAACCTCCAAGCTATATCCGCTTCCGCCGGAGCCAAACTCTCCACCCCCGCCGCTCTCGTTGTCTCCGAACTCCCTCCTCCGGCGTTCTTGAACGCCTCACACACAGCCATCGTAACGGCAGAGCTCATCAAGATCCCTAGCCCCTGCATGGAGAACACAGCCGCGATAAAAGCGCCACGCGTCCTTTTATTAGCGAACTCGGACATGATCGTGGCGGAGAGAGGGTAATCTCCACCGATACCGAGTCCAAGAACGAATCTAAAGAAGCCAAGACTCGCTATGACGCAAGACCTACGAGTGGTGCATACGGAGAACCCGCAGCCGAAGGAGCTTAAGACCATGACCAAGAGACAAAGACCGTAGACTCGAGTGCGTCCCACACGGTCACCTAAGTAGCCGAAGATGAGCTGACCTACGGCGGTGCCGAGGAGAGCTATGGCGTAAGATGTGGACAGAACAGCCGTTCCTATTGAGTGGTTGTGGTAATAGATTTGGCTGATCATTTTCAAGACCGGAGCTATACAGAAGAGATCGTAAGCGTCGGTGAAAAGACCCATTCCGGCGACTATTATCGCCTTGAAGTGGTACCACTGTATCCTCGCCGCATCTAACGCCGACAACAATCTCAGCGCCGGCATCTTCACTTTTAGAGGAATTCGTTGAAACACAAACTGAGAACAAGAAGTCTCTGTCTCTTTGTTATATAGTGTTTGAAGAGTTTGCTTCTTCCAGAGGGCATCATGGAATATGCTTTTGTGTTTGACTGCGAGGAACTCAGCACCTCCCTGGATCCAGTCCACTTCCTTTAATTAGTTGACTAACACAACGTTTTTTTATTGATTATAAAGTGTTTGTGTTCTCACGATGGGCACAACACAAAAAGATTTTTTTTAATAACTTTATGAAATAAGGAGATAGTTTTGAGTAATATTAAAAAAAAGTATATAGATAACTTTAAGATAAATCTTTAATTATCTGGCTCATTTAGGGTCACAGTTCTTTCAGACGAAGATGGGTGAAGAGAATGTAATATTATCTTTCATTTCATTGGTTACTATGAAACCCATAGCATGGTTCATCCATACGGGTTTTAACATGTGGCTGAAGTAGAAGAGAGTTTGTATCGAGACGGCTCTTTTGACTATCCAACAATGGTGAGAGGACATGTGGAGGAAAATAAATGTGAAAGCTTACGTTTGATTTTTCTCGATGCCAATGAGAGCGACTCTGAAGATGCAGAGACAATGTAGCTATGCTTGGCAAGTACCAGTGAAAATACATGTGAGATGACTTTGGAGTGTGACTACTTATGATTCTCAGCGTCCATGGTGTTAATTTGTGCATTTATGTTTTGGCCACAAGGGATATAATCCAAAACCAAGCTAATTAGCTAGGGAAGATAACAAACAATCAAATCAAGAACAGGTCATGTTTGAAAACGTAAGCAGAGAGACCAAAGAAGACTTTTCTTTACATGCAAGTAGTAGAGAGTTAAGACTTAAAAGAGTAAGAAGTTATAACCAAAACCGATACGACCAATGAGTTTCATCACAATCTAGTTGACCAAGCAACCTTATCAATTTTCCACATTTAATTTACATGTCTCTAGTCACATATTTTCATGAATTTAGTTTTAGAAATTAGGTCACTTTCATGGGAACTAATCATAAAACAAGTTTTAAATATATATGATATGTTATTAATTGACTAGACAAAATCTTATTGAACATACTCACTTTCACTCCTTTTTTATGTATAAAGCTATATATTAAGTCATAAGTGATCCAACATTGTTCATTAAATATTTATAACTGTCTATGGTTTGGTCACAAATGAAAATCCTAATAAACATGAGATGAAGCAACTATGAAATAAAACACACACTAATCTCAACTTTAATGAAAATCTCTCATGTGCCTGCTTTGTTGTTGACACAACAAGTTACGCTTCTTGGATATATGATCAGGATTCTATTACATAGATTACACCTTACCAAAAACTGGAAGAGCCGTAAGCATCCGTAATCTGCAACTGGGATGACAACAAACGGTTGGTACAGCCGTTTATACACTGCTACAAGACGACAAGTAAGCCTGGTCATATTCTCCTTTAATAATCTCTTTGATATTTCTTATGTAGTTATGTCTAATACAATTAACACTTAATGGTTATTACATTTTGCAGATGCAACAACAACGAATAATCTTTCACCAAAACCTGTTGCTTATGACTTTTTTTTCTCTGTTTTTTCAGGCAGTCAACTCTTTCAAATTCATTTAAGAATATCATTCATATCTCCTCACGTTGATCAAACATTTTGTTTACTGAACAATCACATTTCAAATTCTGAGATAAAAACTGACTCCATACTTTGAGTTAAGCTTCATATAACAATTGTGTTCATGCATGGAAGAGACAAGCCCCTACACAACTAAAGGATATACATATCCAGTGACAGACAAGGACATGGACTTGTTTTACTTACAATGTAGGACTTGCTACCAATGACAATGAGTGTTACTCACCACACTCCTTTACCTAGAGGAAGTGTAGTGGTATTACGACTTAAGTCTAAAAAGGAATCAGATATTGATTCTACCATTTTGAAACAAACAAATTTTTCTTAAACTACTTATAATATGAAACAGAGGAAGTATAATTTTTGCTGTGAAGGAATATATATTTAGCTAGAATTTTGTTAAGAGCTTTATCTATTTATATATTTTGTCAGAAAATTAAGCATTTCTTAAGCAATACATTTTGTAGGTAAATGCATCTTCATTGTTCAATCATTTTTATATTGTGCATGGTGAAACACTATAAATAACTGGTTTAAATATTTTAAAATGACAAAAACACTACACTGAAACATCTCATTTTCATATTTTTACACTTATATATGTATTAAGAATTCCATGTTTAGAACTCGCCACTAGAAATACTCTTTACATAGATGGTATGAAGTGAGGACGATTGAAATAAGAATCACTCATGCAATTAAACGGCATCGTTAGTCGGTAACAATTCAAGTAACATATCATTAAGCTTACCGACATAAAACCATGGACTTGCACAAATTTCTCTTCTTAATTTCCAAATTTGTCTACTAATTTGCTTTCTCCTACTGATTAAGTGAACTAAACCATTTTGCGTATTTTTTTTTCATTAAGCTTACCGACTTGAAACCATGGATTTGCTCAAATTTCTCTTCTTAATTTCCACATTTGTCTACTAATTTGTTTTCTCTTCCTGATTAAGCGAATTAACCTTTTTGCATGTTTTTTTTTGAAAAAATAAAGAAAGGTTTTGTACGTTTGTGCAAAGGAATCTGAACATGTAAAACCACATTTAAATTGGAGCAAATCAAGGATTAATAATCATTATCATAACATAGGGAGGGACCGAGAGGGCTGGTTTTATTTGTCTGGTTACTTCGAGTAAGGTCTAGTCGACACAGATTATGATTATGAACATGCAATGCTTCATCAAATGTACCCCACCTCACTTAATTAATCTTCAATTACAATATTCTTAGTAATATCTAATGTGATTTACTCTCATTTACATATATACTCCCTCCGTTTCATTATAAGTGTCACTTTAGGTTTTTGCACACAGATTAAAAAAACAATTAATTTTACATATTTTCTATATAAAAACACAATTACCTATACACCTAACCATATTTCAACCAATAAAAAAATAAACTGCAGCATAAAATTAATAAATTTTGCATCGAAAGTCAAAAACGACACTTATTTTGTAACAAAAAAAATTCTCTAAAACGACACTTAATATGAAACGGAGGAAGTATTATTTTATTTATATCACACTATTAAAATTTCACATGTTTAATAAATATCTTATACCGTAATTTAATATTACATATTTATTTGTATATTACGTTTCCTAGAAACAATTATCATAGGATAATATTACATTTCTCTTACAACGTGTCTAACTTATAAAACTCCCAAAACCATAGAGAGTATATTAAATTGATTATTATATTTTACAAATGAATAATGTATACAAAAGTGTGATTTAAGATTTATTTAAAATGGATGCTAAAGAGGTTCTTTCTAATATTTTTTATCTGCAAATGTCGTATACAAAAAAAAAGAAATAGATCGGACATTTAAATAAAAGAAAGAATTACCATATAAGAAAAGGAATATGATGTCCCAATAAAGGTATATATAGAGTATTTAAATATATAAAAAAAATAACACTGCAATGTATCAATCTCACGTTTAATATTAATTTATACATGTTAATGTGATAACCATACATTGAACTTACGTTTATAATATAAAATAAATTAATCATATCAGGTTTTATTTTAAGAAAAAGACGGAAAATAGTATTTTGTAGCACCCATATATAGAACATTTAACTTTTCTTACACATTTTCTGAATATAATTAGCTTTGATACAACATTAGCATTTTTTATTAAAAATTATTGTTCTTACACATTTTCAGTTTATACATTCCAGTTATATATGGAGCATTAATTTATCTAATTTAATTAGTGTCATAAAAAGCAAATCGTGAAAAATGCCTAATTATAGACAATTTGAAAGTTTTTTAAAAAAGGAAAAAAACAGAAAAGCGGGTTCGTCTCCTATAAAACTTTCTCATCCTCTCTCTCTCTCTCGCTCCACACTTATCACGCCACCCTCCCAATGGATAACCGACGGAGACTTCCCAAACCGCCGGTTAACCCAAACCGCTTCTCCAACAATCCTTCCCCTTCCCCCTCCTCCGATCGTAACCGGACAACGATCTCTCCTCCTCCCAAGGCCTCCGACGCGCTTCCCCTTCCTCTCTACCTCACAAACACAATCTTCTTCACCCTCTTCTTCTCCGTCGCCTACTACCTTCTCCACCGATGGCGCGACAAGATCCGTTACAACACCCCTCTCCACGTCGTCACCGTCACCGAGCTCGGGGCTCTCCTCGCCTTGATCGCCTCCTTCATCTACCTCCTAGGGTTCTTCGGCATCGACTTCGTCCAATCATCACGCGCTGATTCAAACGACGCAGATGCTAATGAGTTTGAAGACCACCGCCTCGTCACGTGCCCGCCTAGTGGCGGACGTAGCTGGAGAACAGGTGCGCGGCACGTGCCTTTTCTTATTATTAGATCCTAATCTATGGTAATATTTACATTTTGTGCCCCCATACTAAATTAATTTTTAGATCCGCCCCCACCGATCGTCTCCGTAGCTCCGGATCCCACGCTTCCCGAGGAAGACGAGGAGATTGTGAAATCCGTTCTCGACGGCGTGATTCCGTCTTACTCTCTCGAGTCTCGTCTCGGAGATTGCAAGAGAGCGGCGGCGATAAGGCGAGAGGCGCTGCAGAGGTTAACCGGGAGGTCGGTCGAAGGGTTACCGTTGGATGGGTTTGATTACGAGTCGATATTGGGGCAATGCTGTGAGATGCCGGTTGGGTATGTGCAGATACCTGTGGGGATTGCTGGGCCTTTGTTGCTTGATGGGTTTGAGTACTCTGTTCCGATGGCTACTACGGAAGGGTGTTTGGTTGCTAGTACTAATAGAGGGTGTAAGGCTATGTATGTCTCTGGTGGGGCGACGAGTACTGTGGTTAAAGATGGTATGACGAGAGCGCCTGTGGTTAGGTTTGCGTCTGCGAGAAGAGCTTCGGAGCTTAAGTTTTTCTTGGAGGATCCTGAGAACTTTGATACGTTGGCTGTAGTCTTCAACAGGTAATGATGAGTCAAAGTTTGAAGATTTTACATGAAACGTGTGTTTGTTGAGTCATTTGATTTAAAGTTTGAAACTTGATCCACTGACGATGTGGTTTTGTGGAGTGATGAGTGAAAGATTGAAGCTTGTGTGTTGGGCAATTGCATGGACACTGTTTGTTGAGTGATTTGATTTAAAGGTTGAAACTTGATCAACTGACGAAGTGATTTTGTGGTTTGCAGGTCAAGTAGATTCGCAAGGCTGCAAAGTGTCAAGTGTACACTCGCGGGGAAGAATGCTTATGTGAGGTTTAGTTGTAGCACTGGTGATGCTATGGGGATGAATATGGTATCCAAAGGTGTTCAGAATGTTCTTGAGTTTCTCACTGATGATTTTCCTGACATGGATGTGATCGGAATCTCTGGTGAGTCCCTTTCTTGTGTGTGTGATTCATTTGATTTGAAAAGACATCCCTTTTAGCTTAAAAGACTCTAGATTTAGTGTTTGATGTTATCTTGTCTTAATTGTCTTAGGTAACTTCTGTTCGGACAAGAAACCTGCAGCTGTGAACTGGATCGAGGGACGTGGCAAATCAGTGGTTTGCGAGGCAGTAATCAGAGGAGAGATAGTGAACAAGGTGTTGAAAACGAGCGTGGCTGCTTTGGTGGAGCTCAATATGCTCAAGAACTTGACTGGCTCTGCTGTTGCAGGGTCTCTAGGTGGATTCAACGCACACGCCAGCAACATAGTCTCTGCTGTATTCATAGCAACTGGTCAAGATCCAGCTCAAAACGTAGAAAGCTCTCAATGCATCACAATGATGGAAGCCATTAATGACGGCAAAGACATACATGTCTCTGTCACAATGCCATCTATTGAGGTAATTAATCAAAACATCTCTCGTACAGAGTTTTGTGAGTTTTGACTTTGGTATTGGAATCTCTCAGGTGGGTACAGTGGGAGGAGGAACACAACTTGCGTCTCAATCAGCGTGTTTAAACCTTCTCGGAGTTAAAGGAGCGAGCACGGAGTCACCGGGGATGAACTCAAGGAGGTTAGCGACAATAGTGGCAGGAGCAGTTTTGGCAGGAGAGTTATCTTTAATGTCAGCAATAGCAGCAGGACAACTTGTGAAGAGTCACATGAAATACAATAGATCTAGCAGAGACATATCTCTAGCAACGACAGCGACAACATGATCTTGAGTCATCATTATCACCATATGTATGGGCCAAAACTCGAACAAGGACAAAAGAAGGCAGAGGCTTTTACAACTCATTCACTTTAGATTCCCTGGTGGACATGTTTAGCCATGTGCGTGCCTTGCCTTCTTTTCTTTTGTTCAATAAAAGCTTAATTATTTTTGGTTTAACTTGAAACTTTTTTTTTTGGAATTAAGGGTGGGAGAGAGATAGAGAGAGAACTTGTTTCTTCTTTTCTCTCTTACTCATGGATAATTCATGTTTCTTCTTTGATATATATCTAATTTTTATTCGTGTTTGTTAGGAAATGGTGTTTATATGATATAAAAGTGTATGCAGTTACGTTTTGGGGACATGTAACACTCAGGATTTTTCTCTGTTTGTTTCATTTAATTTATAATGTTTGTATGAACTGCATGTGTGTTGGGACATCTCTCTTTAGTAGTTGTTGGTAAGTGGTAATAAGATACGGATCTTTTTTGCCTTCAGGAGACTCTGCCACCTAAGCATTCACATCCTTTGAGTTGTTTAGCTTTGGTTTACTCAAATTCAATATGATGAAAATGAGACTTGAGGGGCAAATGTTATTGGGCCACTCTTACTTATCAACAACTGTACTCTGTTTACATAAATTTCAAGTTGACATGTGGGCCTTTTCCTAGAGCCCACCTTCGTTATTTTCTGTTTATGAGTACTGTGATTTTATCATCTCCATACTTTAAGGCATGCTTACTTATGAACCTGAATAGAGGTCCAGGTTCAGAGTTTTTTTGCCATTTTAAGATATATAAAATTGTCAATATATATTATTAGAATCATAGTTGTAAAATTCTGTTCTTTCAACTTACATAATCAATTTCCTCAAATAAATTTTGGAAAAGACATGATAATTGGTGAATGGGGTTATTAGTGGAAGTCGCCAAAGTTTATATAGAAAAGAGAAAAGTAATGTCCCGTGATCTTCTCGTTCATTATCTGCTTTTTAGAAAAGTCATCAACAAATTCAATGGATTATCTATTCATAATACTCTTATTTTGTCAAACTTCTTTTTAATACTTTTTCAAGAATTTAAAAGAATGTTTTATTAGCTTATTATTGAACTAGGATTGTTGGAAAATAGTTACATTAGTTAACAACTCATTGACTTAGCCATATATCTATTACATATGTTTAATAATCCATCAAATAATAACTATGCATAATCCTTGTTACATACACTTTGAAGCTAATAGACTCCAAGTTTTTGATTCATCCCCTATTGGCCGAACTCCCTCCTTTTAATAAGATAAAAAAAATACCACATACGTATTTATGTATGGGTCCAGAGATAATCTCAATCCAAAATCAAATCAAATCGTGTGTGCCACGTGGGAAAAGGGACGAAAATAAATTCAATTTTGTATGGGTATTAATTAATTCCTACGACTTTTATAATAACCACTAACAGATGCAATGCATTATGCAATGTGAGGTCCAATGAAGACTATATAAGATTCGGTCCATTGAGAGGTCACATGTTAGGTTTCAGATATGATAGTTTTGTAGGAAAGAATGAATGCATTATACACTTCAAGTTTTTTTTTTTTTTTGAAACACCCATTATGCACTAACTTATCTATAACGTCCTATTGAATGTCACTAGTTTCAACAACTAGTTCCAAATAATAATTCAAATTGCAGGTTAGGAGATTGGACCAGTATATATACTTGATGTCGTATGTTATAAGCATGTCAATCAATCATTTTCAAGTACTACATCTTTACATATGTTCAAACAAAAGTAATTAATACGAGACTCGAGGTATATAGTAAGATAGATTGGGAAACCTCCACGTTGATCAAGTACCGATGCTTCTTCCGACAGTATCCACGTGGTAAAACAGCTCAACTTCTGCTCTCACATTTTGACCGCACGTGACTTTGCTTCCGTGCACGTGTGGTTTAACCAAACCTTGCGATTGCATCGCGACGTCATGAGTCGTCCGATTGCACCGGTCTAATAAATGGACGTCTCAAATCTCGAGTCTCCCTTGCCTTTTACTGTGGGGATCTTATTCATGTGCTAACACCGTTACTAATCAAATATCATTCATTCACAGTCTCTCCTTTTCTTCCCACGTACTATTATTTTTACAAAGTCGATAGATCATAGATACAACAATAGCTGATAACTTGAGTCTTTTTCATGCACCATTTTGTATATTATGCTCTTCTGATATCTATAATCATAGTGAAATTTATCAATTTCTCATACTCTATATATATGACCTGAGAATTGTCTATACAAAATTTTGTTGTAAATATTGAGGTAATATTGTATATTTTACAGTTAGACATCTTCGGTTTCTACTTCTCTCAAAGTTACCTAACTTTCCATATCCCCGTTTTCCTAAACATTTAATTTACCATATAGATACACATATAAATATATATCTACATTTCAATTGACAGTGTATATACATATATGAGATAAAGTTAATATGCTAAATGTTTATTCACTCTTACCTACTTAGCCTCAACTAATTTTTAGTTACGTTCGCCCCCCCCTTCTAGCAGGGGCGGATCTATACTCTCGACTACAGAGGCACGTGTCCCCTACTACTCTATATATTTTACGTCACCATTTAACTTTGATAGAATAATTCGTTAAAATTTTCTCCTTTAATTTTAACATTTGGTGTACAATAAATATATTGTTGACATGTTTACTTCTTACTTTTATTTTTCTGTAGCTATATTATATTAACATTTTTCTACATTTTGTTTTATTCTTGATATTATTCTCTTTTGTTTTTGTTAGCATATATTTTCTTTATTTTTTTCATAGTTCTTTTTATTATTCATATTTAGGTTAATTTTTGTTTTGAAATACATTTTATCGTGTTAATAATAGGCATTTATAACTGTTAATAAATGAATAATTTTAGTTAAAATATATTAATAAAAAAATTCTTTATTTTAGTTTAATATTTTAAAATTTGTTATTTTTTGAGGTATGATGACTAAAAGAATTATATATCTGTGCATTGACATATCGTTGTTTACCTATAGAATTTTTTACTATATATTTTCATTAATGTTAAATGTATTATAATTAATAAAATTTATAAAAATAAATGTGTTTTGTTTGTTTTATAGTCTATAGTTATTCAAAATTATTATTAACAAATTATAATATATATATATATATTAATTTTTTTACTTTTTTATATTAATTTAGTATTTTATTAATTATGTGCCCCCATCAAATAATTTGTGTGAGTCCGTCACTGCTTTCTAGTACAGTAAAAGTGAATACATAAAAACAGATTAGGTCATGAACTAAAGCTCATAAATTTGTATTTTAGGTACCAAAAACATTATCTATCTAGAAGGAATTTAGTTCTGAAAATTTGATTGTAATATATGGTTGAAGCAATATATTTTGAGTCGGATCACTTCATTGAAACAATATATTTTTATAGGTGCATTCAGAACTTTTTGGTTTTAGACACCAACTTATGAGGGGTCGGGTAAGAATTTCAATTTGAAAAATATATAGCCACCACCACCATGATCGAGTAGCAGCATAGAGGAGGGAATATGCGTGCAAATTATATAATCTACGATGTCTTTAAATCAACAGAGTACGGTCGGGTTATAACAATTTTAAAAGGCTGAAAAGCAATAATGCGATGTCCCAAAAATGAGCAATAAGCAGATATTATAAAGTAATTTTGATTCGTTTGCCTGAAAAAATATATTTATTCTACGATAGTAATATTATATTGGAACGAAAACAATCGTCAAAAGAAATATTGGAACGAAAACTTGTAGTACGTATATTAGTATTTGCATAGTAATACATTTCTCCTTTACAATCTACCTTGACAAACATTATATTTTTTTAGATGTAATTTGAGCCTCGATGATGAAGTTACATATAACAGGGGTTACATGCATTGAGGTTTCATATTTTTAACAAGTTTTGGATATTGGATCAATATATATATAATACCATCTTTATAATTTAAATAATGTATTCTCAAGTAGAGTTGAACTATATAATAAATACTTTAATTTATAACGTGAACACTAGATCACCAATCTTTTTTAAAAAAATTATTTTAGTATTGCAAAATTCAGAATCAGAGTCCATTATTGATTAAAATTACTTTGTGTTCAAAAAAAAAAAGAAAAGAAGAGAGTCCATTATTGATCTTTATGGACCGGAATTGAACTATTTATTTACCAAGATATGAAGTTAATCATTCTTTAAAATTTTTGATAAATCATTTTTTATTTCTATTTAATATGTAGTATAAGTCTCTTTTTAAAAATATTTTATTCATATCATCTTTGGCCTTTATTCATGTTATTGAAGCTTCAAGTAAAACAAATCTTTATTTTCTCCGCTATAATCTATAAAGCCAAAAAAAAGAAAACGAATATATCCAGAAAAGAAAACTCGATGTCTTGTATTTCATGTATATAATTATTTATACTACTAATATGCGATATATGTGTATATGGTATTTTATTATACCAAACTATGAGTATTATATTTAAATTGTAGAAAAATGTAAAAAGGAATGATTTTCAACTAAATCGCCGTTGTGTCGAAATATATATGTATATACAAAAATTTATGACTTTCATCCTTCAACAAAAGTACTGCAGAGTCACTCCCTTTCAGGACATGAAATAATTTGAAGCTTCTCAATTCTTTTTTCACATCACTTAAATACGACACCGTCTCAAGTGAAGAAACTACTCCTCTCTTGTCCTAAAGCGAGTTAGGGTTTAACACACAAGTAGCACCCATCTGGTTCGTGTCTCTTTGCTCTTTTTCGTCTGTTTGTGTAACCGATCAACTCAACCTATTGGCTCCTCACTCCCTGAGATTTGACTTCTCCACTAGATCCCACCAAAGTTTCTCTATATGAAGAAACCTTCACCCTCACAATATCATAATACATGAGCCACAAGAACAAGAACAAGAACAAGAAAAGAACCAGTAGACGCGGCGGTGATGGACGGTGGTTACAATCAATCCGGAGGAGCTTCTACATACTTCCATAACCTCTTTAGGTCTGAGCTTCACAACCAGCTTCAACAACAGGCTCAGGCTCAACCTCAACCTCATCCTCAGCTTCAGCCAGATGATGAATCTGACTCCAACAAGGACTCGGGTCGACTTGATTCCGACCCGGGTACCTCGGGCTCAACTCCCGGGAAGCGTCCACGTGGACGTCCTCCAGGATCTAAGAACAGGCCGAAGCCACCGGTGGTTGTGACAAGAGATAGCCCTAACGTCCTCAGATCTCATGTTCTTGAAGTCTCATCTGGAGCCGACATAGTTGAGAGCGTCAACACTTACGCTCGCCGGAGAGGGAGAGGTGTCTCCGTTCTCAGTGGTAACGGCACGGTGGCTAACGTCGTTCTCCGGCAGCCGGTGACGGTTCACGGGAATAATGGTGGAACTGGAGCCGGAGGGGTTGTGACTTTACATGGAAAGTTTAACATTCTTTCCATCACTGGTACGGTGCTTCCACCGCCCGCTCCGCCGGGATCCGGTGGTCTTTCAATCTTTCTCGCCGGTGGACAAGGTCAGGTCATCGGAGGAAGCGTGGTGGCTCCTCTTGTGGCTTCGGGTTCAGTGATACTGATGGCTGCATCCTTCTCTAACGCAACTTTCGAAAGGCTTCCGCTTAAAGATGAAGAAGAAGAAGGCGGAGGAGGAGCGGGAGGTCCACCGCCAGCCACGACAGCATCACCGCCGTCTGGAGTGGGTCAGGGAGAGCTAAGAGGTAATACGAGTGGTTATGATCAGTTTTCAGGTGATCCTCATTCGCTTGGTTGGGGAGCCGGAGCAGCTTCAAGACCATCTTTCTAGATTTGAAAACTATTATGTCCGTAAAATAGCTATTAAAAACAATTTAATGATAATATAACAATGACATTCTCAATTATATTTTTAAGTTCTTTTGGTTTTGAATTAAGTTTATCCTAATATGAACATTTGGATTCGTATGTTATACTTCTCCATCCACATTTCTCTTCTTACTCTCTTTTAATCACTAGGGTTTTGTTATATGCTTGACTTCACAAAAATTGATATTAAAAGCCAATTTTGTTATACCACATAGTATTGAGTTCACTAGTATGCGCACCCCCCATAGATATGAAAGGTAATTATTTAATCTATATAACTATATGTATATCAACTAACAAACATCGTTCATTCAGCCAATTAGTTACCGCATACATGAAATCCTGGAAATTGTATAATTTAATATGGCAATCTTATGAATGTCTTCTTGTGTCTAGATTCCATGTAATTAAACAGATAGCTTTCTACAGCCTTAGGCATATTGGAGGACTTCAAATCAGTTTTATGCTTAGAAACCTGATTCAATCATATATGTTTTAACAAACTGACTTCTTTTTTGTTTTGTCTTCGATAAGACCGATATAAATCTTTCTTCGGTCTTATCGACCAATCATGAAAATAACGCTATTAAATCGTATAAAACCAAAAATAAAGTTTCAAAAATTTACGAATAAATTCTAAAGATCAGTTACAACAATAACATACCTTCACTAGAATATTTTTTTTCCGTTACAGCGAAAATAAACATAGAAGTGTATTTTTGACAGTTACAACAACTAGATTAATGGCAGAAACACGAGAAGATTACATGACCTGCCAGAATCAAGACATGAAAAAGTTTCCCTTTAGAAGATCAGAAAACTCTACTACAACATTACCAAATGGGGTTTCAGGATGTGTGAAAATGAGGAGTGCATCAAGTCCCTAGGGAAAGTATGTAGTGACAATATAAAAATACAAAATCTGAAGTTTCTTATATATAATCTATATGAGAGAAAAAAAACTTACATAACCAATGCATGACCAAAAGAGAGATGTGGTGAAATATCTCCAATGAGCTTGGGAATAATTTTTATTTATGTCGGTAAGAAATGACTAATTTCAGGTTCTTTTTGTTAACAACATACATCATATCAAACAGACTTAAAAGATGGATAAGGTGATATATGCACAATACTAACACAAACTAGCTATCATGCTTTATATATTCATCAGTTTCAAGTTGACTTGTTATATATCATGAGAATTTGATATATAACTTTTTATAATGATACGTTTGTTCTTAATTTGCATATTTTAGCTTTTTAGGGCTTGAAGAATGTGAAGAGAATTAAAGAGTATTGTACTTCAACCTTTTAGGCACATGCAATTGGACTTTATCTTTTGAAGATTCCCATGTAGGCCGTGTCATGTGCCTTACATGCAATTGAGAAACACTATACTGTGAACAAGAAATTGGATCATATTTTTTTTTTTTGTTTATTCAGTTTCTGTATAAATCTTGCTCTTTGTTTTCCACGTACGCTGATAATTACATTTAATGCAGATGTATGCCTTTGATTGGATATATATAATTTGTTACAAAAATGATGATCATAGATATATACATTCTCAGTGACGGGTCTCATCATCAAGGTGAGCTCGTTCTTTTCTACTTGTTTCTTTGACGACTTCTTTTGTTCTTTAGGAATCACCAACACCAAAATTAAAAAGAGGATAATATATCTTTTTAGTCTGTGAATATGGTTCTAACACTTTTGAAGGGTGTGTGATTCCTCAAGGTTTGTCAAGCTGTTCAGGTTGGCCTGCTATTACTGAAGGACGAACAAGTACATACTACAATACCTAACTATATTGGTAAGAAGAAGCATTATTTTCGGAAATGAAGTTGGACCTTCACGGCCCACACAAATAATAAAGCCCGATACTTGAAAGTATGGAGTCTTCCATGTCCTTATAAACCATGGAAAGAGACTTGACATGAAGTTTGAAGAGTTTAGAGAAGATCAACTATCTTAAGCACTTTTTCACAAATATTATGAATGGTAACACGTTAACTGTTCTAGTTCTTGACATCTTATTATCAAAAGTAATAAATATATGCTACAAACTTATAATGGTGATGAATGATGATGACCTTCTCATTAGTACTTCTCACAGTCTAAAATAATTGAAGAAAAAAAAAGTCTTTCTGTCCGAAATTTATCGATTTGGGACCGATTTTAAATAGCCTTTGATTCCCCAAATCTCCAATAAGGTCAAATCAAGTTTTAAGTATGTCACGTGTGTTGTTTTCATTGACGAACATTAAATGAGTGGCCCATATACATCGGTGTGTTACACATCTTTGATTCACGTTCATCACGTGCACTTTTGCATCATAGCTAAGCAATAACATAATACCACATGTATACTTAAGCTCTTTGAACAAAGAAAAAATATAATATGCATAAGTCTTGCTGTTAAGAGAGTGGTGCTTCTCCTAAGAAAAGTTTGTAGGACTCCAAGAGTTTTATCATAAGAACAGCCTCAACAGCAGATACTTTAGTGTTTTAATACAGTTTTAGTTATGATATTTTGTTTTAGATAAAAATTACAAAATAAACCATTTAAAATAATCCATGTAGCATATAAGTATATTATAAGGTTCTGAAGGTGTGTAAATAAAAGATCGGTTCTAGTCTTTTCTCTTAATGTTCCTCACTTTTATTATTATTTAACTCTTACAAACTCCCTCTCATACTAAGAGCAAGATTAAGGGAGGTTCTTAAGGGGGTTCTTAGCGGGTGGAGCCCACCTAAACCTTTAAGAACCACTTCTTAAAACTCTTAATTAAGATACGTTTTTAAGGGATTGTTATACTGTTCGCGGGCTCCACTGACACGTGGCGGTCCGTGGTTGATTCTTTTTTAATATTTTTTTTTAGAAAAAAGAGAAAAAAAAAATAAGAACTCCTTAGGAGTTCTTAGAGTTAATCACGGCCTAATGTTGGAGGAACTCTAATAGTGTATCCCACTTTTACGACAGATTCATTGGTTGATATTAAGGTTGGTATAGTCTAACAGTAAATGTTTGTTTTCTTGCAATCATTGAAGAACCAAGAAGAAAAAGACAGACCATGTACATTATTGTTGTGGGGTTATTGTATGGATGCTTTTGGCATGGTCTTGGGTTTTTGCATCTCCGTCTCTATAATTCTACCACACAATTAATTTCATTTTCTTTTGGTTTTAAAGTTCTTACTTTTGCATGAAAATG
Source organism: Moricandia moricandioides (assembly GCA_905132885.1). Lineage (NCBI taxonomy): Eukaryota > Viridiplantae > Streptophyta > Magnoliopsida > Brassicales > Brassicaceae > Moricandia > Moricandia moricandioides. Next base: position 49,309 of record CAJHQQ010000759.1, read on the forward strand.
TTTACTATCAGGCAAGCTATTTACTTTAGTATCCTATTTCCATGAAATACACATTCTATATAATGCAAATTTCTAAAAAAGATGTTTTAAAGTTTTTATCACAAAAATAAATTAAGAAAAAATTGATTTTTTTAAATTTTTTATATCTTACCTCCAAAAATCCGCTCCATAACTATAATTTTTAAATTTTGATTATAGTTAATCCAAATATTATAAATTTATATTTACATTTTTGATAAAATTTATCTTAGTTATTTTTTTATTTAAAATTATTTTAAAACAAAAAAAAAATTTAGTCTATTTTCATAACATTTCTATTTTATACTAGTTCTTTTGGAACCGATGAAGTCACTTGCTTGAGTATGAGTTGTTTAGTGTTTCTTTACCCCGCTTTCCGCCGAAAAAATCTACTTTGACAACCTAATCATTTTGTTTCTTTGTCATTATACGGTAACGTAAGCCATCGTTGATCATCTTTTTTACTCATATTTATCAACCATTATATATATTACTGAACATAGCTAATCAGTTGCTGGCATTGCTGTCAAGTTCATGCTATGTTTAATACTGTACTATATTGGTAAAAATAATCATTTAATTATTAACAACTACATTGCGTACCTATGAACACTATTATGCGATAACTCTACTTCCCACAAGAACCACGAATTAAACACTCTGTGACGAAAGGCATGACGACAGTCCGATTATAACTGCTCTCGGACAAAAGCCTGATTCATGTTTGTATTCATGCATATACATACGACAATTTAGTAAACAAAACCAAATTTGGTGAAACTTATTATTATTTTGCATATATTAAAAATATATAGATTTTCTTTTTCTTTTTTCTTCACACGTTCGTGTATCTTGTAGATTTTTTTCAGATATTTTCATGAAACAATAGATATTAATCATCTACAGAAAGGGTGTCATACTGGCGTATATACATGTAATTAGAGTCTATTTGACCATTCCTTATGATGATTTCTGATAAATAAGTCTAATGGTTCTGGTGAAAGTAATATTTAGTACAAACTTACAACTTTTCTTACGTTGGAACATGGAACTCAAACATAGCTACAATATATGGTATATACAACTTAAATATATTTCCTCACTAAGATCATATTATTGAATCAAACGAAGATTATATTTGATCACCATATACAAAAATAATAACGTAAGAAACCTTTTGGAAATCAAAGTCCAAAAAAAAAGAAAAGAAATCAAAGTCCAAACGAGAAAAGAAAGAATTACGAAGACTAAATATAATAAAAGACTATTTAAATTGTTTCACACGGAACAAACGAATAAATAATAAAAATTATGTAGAAGTCTGACCCGACTCATGCGGCTACCAAAAGTTGTACAATATAATACAAAAATAAATTTAAAATAATATTGTATAGGATAAAAGAATATGAAATTCTCATCCCACAAGCCACTTGAGTAGAATATAATAATTCCTTTACTTTAAAAGGGGATTATATACCTTTTTAGTCATTTAAAAAGAATTTATTCTTTTTATTATAGTTAAAGAATACAAATAGTGTAGAGAGACGGCCATGCAAGTGTGACGCCAAACCCATTCTCCCTTTTCATATATGCAGAGAGAAAAGACTCTAAAGGTTTCATTTTCTGGATTCTCCGGCGGAATATTTAATTTGCTACCGGAGATATATTTTCAGGTTTACTAGAGAGTATTTTCAGGTTTATTCTGCTCAAATTCCATATGCAACAATTGAAATAATCATGTTCATATGGATTGTGTTTGCAGATATTAGCTTTGGGGAAGCAGAAAGATGATGAAGCTTTTGCATCTATTCATAACTTCATCAAAACCAGTTGTGGAGATTCTTTTGATAACAACAGTTGGATTCTATATGGCTCTTGATGGAGTCAATCTGCTTGGTCAAGATGCTCGTAAATTTTTGAACAACGTCCGTTTATTACATTAACCCTCTTCCTTCCTTCATGTATCTAAACACTTTGATGACTTTAGTTTCTGTTTTGTCTGTATAGATTGTCTTCTATGTGTTTAGTCCTTCCCTTATTGGAAGCCGTTTAGCTAATAGTGTTACATATGAAAGCTTGATGCAAATGTAAGTTTTTATCATCTGGAGTTTTAAATCTTTTGTACTCTATGGTTTATATAATGAGATAAATGATGTTTTTTGTGGTCTTAGGTGGTTCATGCCGGTTAATGTTCTGCTTACATTCATCATTGGATCGTTCTTAGGATGGATTGTTGTTGTCATCACAAAACCTCCTTCCCATCTTCGTGGTCTCATTGTTGGTTGTTGTGCTGCTGGTAACAAAACCTTTAACATGATGTCTCTTAATATTTTCAGATTCTGTTTTTTTTTTTGTTTCTTAATGATGAAATTAAAACAGGGAATCTGGGAAACATGCCATTAATCATTGTACCAGCTGTTTGTAAAGAGAAAGGAGGTCCCTTTGGAGATCCTGAGAATTGTCAAAAGTATGGAGTGGGTTATGTTGCACTCTCCATGGCTGTGAGTTACCTTCTTTTACTACTTATTCAAGGTCTTATGAGTGTATATCATGTTATATATTCTTGTGATGTTATCAGATGGGATCAATTTACATATGGACTTATGTATATAATCTTATGAGGGTGCTATCAAACCCTCCGATTGAAACACAACCTTCTATTGAATCCAGCTGTAAAGTGCCATTGCTTTCTTCAAAAGAAGAAGATGATAACCAAAAGGTCTCATCACTTGGTCAATAACTATTCACTCATCAGGTTGATTCTTTAGGTAATGACTAGATGTGTGAGTGTGTGACAGGTTGGAAGGTGGGACAAAGTCAAGCTAAGAATGGTTTCACTGTCTGAAGAAGTCAACTTAAGGACAATATTTGCTCCATCTACTATTGCCGCGGTAAAAAATATATGTTTATTTCAATTTTCACTTTTACTGTAATCTTTATTTAACTTTTTTTTTATATATTTTGTTTTTCAGATGATCGCGCTTGTGGTTGGGCTCATTACTCCTATAAGGAAGCTAATAATCGGCAATGGAGCTCCTCTAGGAGTGCTTCAAGACTCAGTAACTTTAGTGGGGTAAAAAAAAACATTACAATAGTAAAAAAAACTCACCCACTCGTAAGCTTTAACCTAAGCTTTATCTTATGTGTCTTGTTGAAGAGATGGTACCATTCCTGCAATGACACTTATCATTGGAGGAAACTTACTCAAAGGTATGAGGAGTTCAGGAATGAAAATGTCAAGCATTATAGGTGTCTTGGTTGCACGTTACATATTCTTGCCTATAAGTGGTGTGTTAATCGTAAGAGGAGCATACAAGTTTGATTTGATAAGCTCAGAGCCCTTGTACCAGTTCGTTCTTCTTCTGCAGTATGCTGTTCCACCAGCAATGAATCTAGGTCCGTTGATACAAACACTAACTCTGTTAATGTAAGATAAGAGTAATGGTTGCTTCATCACTTGGCGCAGGTACAATAACTCAGTTGTTTGGAGCTGGTGAAAGTGAATGCTCAGTGATTCTTCTCTGGACTTACGCTTTGGCTTCTGTTTCACTCACAGTTTGGCCTACATTCTTCATGTGGCTTGTGGCTTAAGATCCTCACCACACCACACACTCGATCTTGCTATTTTTATTGTTTTGTTCCATTTCTTCTAGAATTGATCTTGTAGATGATTGGAACATGTATTGAAGACCATCATTATAGACTAGATATACTTTCTTGAATATGCTAAACGTAAGGAGCATAGAGCGGGGATATGCTTGAAAGAAACACAAAAGTGTAATAAGACTGAAAAAAAAAACTAAGATCAGAGAAGCACACTAGAGACAGATCATCAAAGTAAGGATGCTCCATAGCCAATTATGGATTGGGCCTAAAATATTCGGCCCAGGAAGGGTGTGAAAAGTTCAGGTTAATATTAAGACACGTAACATACTAGAAAATTAAGCTGTTGTCTGAATCATTTAAATAAAATAAAAAGCTTTCAAAAGCAGAGCCGAAACCATGGCTCTGTTTCAGGATAAGCTCTCACTTTCCTCTTCTTCGTCTCTCCACAGGAGACTCTCACCTTGTCGGAGAATCGCCGTGAAAAGTTCCCCTTCTATTTGCAGAGCTTCGTGGCAAGAGGTTTGTTTGATTTCAGTGAATGTTACATTTGAAATCACTTTTCTTAACTCTCTCTCTCTCTCTGTCGTCTTTTTTTCAGCTCGCCGGTGTGTTGGTTTTCTCTGCGATTCCGTTCACAGCTGTTAAAGCAATCGCGAACAGCTCGTTAGGAGAATCTCTACGCCGGAGATTAGAAGAGAAAAAGAAAGAAGCCGTTGAGAACGCTTCAAGATTCAACGCCAAAGCTCAGAAGGCTAGAGCCGACAGGTATCTTAAATTAAAACACTTTGTTTGACATATTGAAGTATGTAATAATGTAAAAGGCAATGTTTTGTTGTAACATTTGCTTCATTGGTTTGTTCCTGCAAGTGTGCAGCAAATGGTATGGACAAGAACGTCCTCGTTGGTTTGGTCCCATCCCATATGATTATCCTCCTTACCTTACTGGTGATCTTCCTGGTGATTACGGATTCGACATTGCAGGACTTGGCAAGAATCGTTTGGACTTCGATAAGTACTTCAAGTGAGTCTTGTCCTCCTTTCAGTTTTTGTAACGTTTAGGACTCTGAAGCTAATTGACCTCATGCTAACTTGTTTTTTTTTGCAGCTTTGAAATACTTCATGCTCGTTGGGCCATGCTTGCAGCGTTAGGTGCTCTAGTCCCAGAAGTGTTTGATCTCACTGGAACCTTTCATTTTACTGAACCTGTATGGTGGCGAGTTGGTTACTCTAAGCTTCAGGTTTTGGTTCATTACTACTAGCAAGTCAATGGCCATCTCTCTGGCTCAATCACTCTATAACCTTTTCATTTTTTTCACCAGGGTGAGACGTTGGACTACCTTGGCATCCCAGGGCTTCACGTCGCTGGGAGCCAAGGTGTCATTGTAATTGCAATTTGTCAAGCACTCTTGATGGTAATAACTATACCTCACACATATGCTTCATCAACTCCTAATAAAACCTTGTTTTTGGTATTCCAGGTAGGACCAGAGTATGCAAGATACTGTGGCATTGAGGCCTTAGAGCCACTGGGAATATACTTGCCAGGAGACATAAACTATCCAGGAGGAACGCTTTTTGATCCCTTGAACCTCTCTCAAGACCCTGTAGCTTTTGAAGATCTTAAGGTCAAAGAGATCAAAAACGGGAGACTAGCAATGGTGGCGTGGCTTGGATTCTATGCACAAGCTGCTTTCACAGGGAAAGGACCTGTACAAAATCTTGTCGACCATGTCTCTGATCCATTACATAACAATCTGCTTTCCACGCTTCATATATGAAAGAAAAAGACTGTACATAAATACAATGTAAAAAGTTTACTCTCGTTGTGTGTTTGTGTATTTGTACATGTATTATATTTGAAAAGATTTTAAATGAGTTTTTAGATGATTTTGAAAAAAATAGAAAATTCTGGTGATTTTAAAATTTCATATAAAAATATAAGATTGGATTTAATATATTTAACTAAGAAGTTCCATTAAAATATTTTTGAATCACAACAAATCTCATTCACTATTTAAAATGTTTGTACTATTATAAAAAGTTTAAAATCATAAGTTTAATAATAATAATTTTATAACTTCTAAAGAATTTAGGCTTAAACAGTAAATTTTTATTACTTTTAGTATAAATCAGTTCAAATGTAAATTTGAATACACCACTTTAGATCATCTTTCTCTACGTTACTGTGAGTCCAAGCATATTACAGAAGACACCCTTCTCCTTTTTCGAATTTACGGATTGGTGCCATCACCGAACAAAATAAAAAAAGTTCCGTAAAAGGTAAGAAGGTGTTGAAAAACACCACATAACAAGGAAAAGCTCAAAACGAAGAAGACGAACAGAGAGAGAGAGAACAACACATAGAAGCTGCTCATAAAGAAAAGAAAAAAACCCATTGATCCCCTCTCGTTCCTGGATCGAGTCCGAAAGTCAAAATTCGATTTTGAACAAGTCTCAATTTCGTCTCGAGCTTGAAGAAACTGTGATTCTGTATCGGAATTCATGTAGTACTTTTGACCTAGCTGAGCTATGCTAAGGTAACAACGCTTTTGATTCGTTCTTTATTCAGTGTAGTCAGAGATGTTGATTGGTTTCATAAAGGGTATAAGAAAGTTTGTTTCTTTTTCGTTTAATCTCTAAAAAGCTGTTGATTCCATGTGCGTTGGATATGTTGATCTCTAGCTACTGAAAGGTGTAGAAAGAGAGAGAGAGAGTAATGGAGGAGGTTACTGCTTCGGTTTCACTTCACCATCCCATTGCAAGAAAACGGAACTATCCACACTGGCTTATGTCGTCTCAGCCACATCCACAGCCAAGGAATGATTGGAATCCCAACATGTGGGAATGGGACAGCCAGAGATTTGAAGCTAAACCTGTAGACGCTGAGGCTAATGTGAGTCACGAGGGAGAAGAAGGAAGAGGCCTTGATTTGAATCTCAGTGTGGAAGACACACCACCGATTGTAACCAGACCTAACAAGAGGGTTAAGTCGGGATCTCCGGGAAGTGGAGGTGGAAATGGAAACTATCCCAAGTGCCAGGTGGATAACTGTATGGAAGATCTATCAGTTGCGAAAGATTATCACAGAAGACATAAAGTCTGTGAGGTTCATAGCAAAGCTACCAATGCTCTTGTTGGGAAACAGATGCAGAGGTTTTGCCAACAGTGTAGTAGGTTTCATCTTCTTTCTGAGTTTGATGAAGGAAAGAGAAGTTGTAGGCGGAGATTGGCTGGACATAACAGGCGGAGGAGGAAAACTCAGCCTGAGGAGATTGTGGCTCCTGATAATACCTCTAATAACGCTAATATGGATGTTAGGGCTTTGTTAACAGCTTTAGTTTGTGCACAAGGTACCTTAAGGCTCTGCGTCATTATCCTCTCTGCTAATTATATGTACTATTATTAACAAAATCCCGGTCTATGTTTTACAGGTAAGAACGATGCTAAACCTAATGGGTCTCCGGCAGTCCCACAAAGAGAGCAACTTCTTCAGATACTTAACAAAATCAGAGCGTTACCGTTGCCTATGGATCTTGTCTCAAAATTGAACAATATCCGAGTTTTAGCCAGGAAAAATCTTGATCAACCTTCAGCTATGAACCCACAAAATGGTATGAATGGGGCGTCTTCTCCATCTACCATGGACTTGCTTGCTGTTCTCTCGACAACTTTAGGTTCATCTGGACCTGAGGCCATAGCTTTTTTATCTCAAGGTGGATTGGAGAACAAGAACAGCAATGAGAAAACTAAGTTAACTTCTTCTGACCACGCTACTAGAATAAATTTAGAAAAGAGAACTTTGGAGTTTCCATATTTTCAGGGAGGAGAGAGAACCAGCAGCAGTAACCCGTCTCCTTCTAAGGATTCAGACACTAGACCTAGCTTATCTCTACAACTATTCACCTCTTCTCCAGAAGATGAGAGCCAACCAACGGTTGCATCTTCAGGAAAGTACTACTCTTCTGCGAGCAGTAACCCCATTGAAGATAGATCGCCATCATCATCTCCGGTCATGCAGGAGTTCTTCCCGTTACAGACATCTCCTGAAACCATGAGATCTAACAATTGCAGAAACTCTAGTCCCAGTCCCAAGACTAGTTGTTTGCCCCTCGAGCTCTTTGGTGCATCAACAGCAAATCCTAATTATAAAGTATCCAGGCATCAATCTGGTTATGCTTCGTGTGGTTCAGATAATTCTCCTCCCAGCTTGAACTCTGAAGCTCAGGTATCCAGCTAGCTATATTCCCATTGTCAAGTGACATCAATGTCTTATCAAAGCAGGTCTAAAGATACTTTCATGTGTTTTCAAACAGGACCGCACCGGCAAGATAGTATTCAAGCTACTTGGAAAAGATCCTAGTCAGCTCCCTGGGACATTGAGAACCGAGGTGATAACTTCTTAAAATGTAAAAAAAATATTGATTGCTCTATTTGAAGTCTAAAGTTCTTAACACTACAAATTAATTTCAGATCTATAGCTGGCTTTCTAGCATTCCATCAGAAATGGAGAGTTATATCAGACCTGGTTGTGTTATTCTTTCTGTCTATGTGGCAATGTCAGATTCTGCTTGGGAACAAGTGAGTGAATTTGCTTTAGTCGTAATTTGCTTTAAACATCTGAAGGATCTGATGGGTTTTATGTCTTTTTTGTTCAGCTTGAGGAAAACTTGCTGCAGCGGGTTAGTTCTTTGGTTCAAGATTCAGAGTTTTGGAGCAACACAAGATTTTTGGTTAACACAGGCAGACAGCTCGCGTCATACAAACATGGTGAGTGCTCATGAGCTGCTACTTCTGTGTCCATTGTTGCGTATAGTCTGGAAGATAATATAACTTCGTCATTTCTATGCAATGTTACAGGTAGAATTCGTATTAGCAAATCTTGGAGAACTTTGAATTCACCAGAGCTGATCACGGTGTCACCTCTTGCTGTTGTAGCCGGTGAAGAAACAACTTTGGTAGTAAGGGGTAGAAGCTTGACTAATGATGGAATTAGGTAAGCGGTTTAACCATGCTTCGCATGTTTCTGTTTTTTTGGTCCTCAAGTTTCATTATCATTATGTTGCAGTTTTCGTTGCGCTCATATGGGTAAGTATACGTCAATGGAACTAACTGGAACAGCGCATAGGAGTACCAAGTTTGATGAATTAATTGTAAATAGGTTCAAAGTCAAGGGTCCAAGCCCTGGTTCTTTGGGGCGCTGTTTTGTTGAGGTAAGACTTCAAGACGACCAAACTTATAGTTTCTTCGTAAAACAAGGTTACTTACCTGTTGTGTCAACACAGGTGGAGAATGGATTCAGAAGCGACAGTTTCCCGTTGATAATTGCCAGTGCCACGATTTGCAAGGAGTTGAATCGTCTTCAAGACGAGTTTCATCCAAACGGCGTGACAGAACACAGCTCAGATCGTCCAAGATCAAGAGAAGAAGTTCTTTGTTTCTTGAACGAGCTCGGTTGGCTATTTCAGCAGAAATGGAGGTCTGACTTTCACGGAGAATCCGACTTTTCCCTCCCTCGGTTCAAATTTCTGCTTGTATGCTCTGTTGAAAGAGATTACTCTTCTCTCGTAAGAACACTTCTGGATATGATGGTAGAGAGAAATTTGGGCAAAGACGGTCTGATGAACAAGGAGTCCTTAGATATGCTGGCTGAGATTCAGCTACTGAACCGCGCTGTTAAAAGGAGGAACACAAAGATGGCTGAAACGCTGATTCATTATTCCGTTGATCCCACTGATAAAAAGTTCATCTTCTTGCCTAACATCACGGGACCTGGTGATATCACACCTTTGCATCTGGCTGCTTCTACATCTGACTCAGATGATATGATTGATGTCCTGACCAATGATCCACAAGAGGTAAAGTTTCAATATTTAGAACACACTGTTTTAGCCTCTAGTTTCTTCTTTTGATAACCTTGAGTTCTCTCATTATCTCTGGTTTCAGATTGGATTGTCTTGCTGGAATACCTTGATCGATGCATGCGGACAAACTCCATATAACTATGCTGCAATGAGGAACAACCACAGTTACAACACCTTGGTGGCTCGTAAACTTGCAGATAAGAGAAACGGTCAAATATCTCTGAACATTGAAAACGGGACTGATCAGATTGGTGTGAGTAAGAGACTAAGCTCAGAGCTCAAGAGATCTTGCAACACATGTGCAAGTGTGGCTCTGAAGTATCAGAGGAAGGTTTCTGGCTCACGTCGTTTGTTTCCAACTCCAATCATCCACTCGATGCTTGCGGTTGCAACAGTATGCGTTTGCGTTTGTGTGTTTATGCACGCTTTCCCAATAGTCAGACAAGGCTCACACTTCAGTTGGGGAGGTCTTGATTATGGCTCAAGCTAAGAAGTACAAAAGATTGGTATAACTAAGTGTTGTTAATTCTTTTGGACATTGCAGAGAGTACAGAGAAGAAACTGGTTGGGGTCACATAGTATACATAGCTTCAACACCTGAATTGTTATATATTTTGGCTAATCATGTTTTATTTCCTTGTGCTTAATTACACTTCAAGTTCTTTCTTCTTTTTTTTCTCTTATCAACACAGGAGCTGTGGTTATTTACTGAAACTGTTTTACTGTTGGGGGGGGGGGGAATATTGTATTTGTAAACTTGTAATGTAATATTCTTTTTAAGCTATGTAAAAATAGCATCATCTAAGAAAACAACTTTCAAAATTTTCAAATAATTAATGAGGCTGAAGGATAGTTAAATATTTCCTCTGTTTTCGAAAAATAGATTCTAGATTTTTTAAATACTTTTTTTAATTGATATTACTCCGTAAGTCATATATTACCAAAAATAAGTGATATATATTTTTAAAATAGTAATTAAGAATATATAGATTTATTAAATCAGTTGTGAACTAAAATAATATTCTCATGTTTCATATTAAGTATCGTTTTAAAAAAAAATTGTTATGAAATAAGTGTCGTCTTTGACTTTCGATACAAAATTTAGTAATTTTCTATTGTAATTTATTTTTCTATTGATTGAAAATTGTGTTTTTACATAGAAAATATGTTAAATTAATTAATTTCTTAATGTGTGTGCACAAAGTTAAAGTGACACTTAATATAAAATAGAGGAAGTATTACAATTAATTAAATGTTATTGGTCATAATTATTAGAAATTGAATAGTAAATATAAATAATAGAATTAGTTATAAACACTTGTGTTATGATTAATATGAAATATCTAAAATGTTTTTTTGAGGACTGGAAAATAAAAGGGCTACTGATAACAAAGTTAAACAAACATCTAATTTATATTCCACTTTAGGCCATTTTAGGATCAGCAAACTATCTCTATCATTTGTTCAATTAAGACTTTTAACTAAGAGTAAGAGAAAGAGTAAGTCCTTAATTACACATCAAGTTCTTTCTTCTTTTTTTTTCTCTTATCAACACAGGAGCTGTGGTTATTTACTGAAACTGTTTTACTGTTGGGGGGGATATTGTATTTGTAGAGTTATGCTAGTAATAGACTGGTAATAGTTCAAGATTGTTGTAAACTTGTAATATAATACTCTTTTTAAGCTATGTAAAAATAGCATCATCTAAGAAAACAACTTTCAAAATTTTCAAATAATTATAAGACTAAAGGGTAGTTAAAGACTTCCTCTGTTTTCGAAAAATAGATTCTAGATTTTTTTCTTTGTTTTACAAAGGTAGATTTTCTAGATTTTTCAAAATCTTATTAATTAATATTAATGAGATATATGAACAAAAATAAGTTATATATTTTAAAAATATTAATTAAGAATATTTAAATTCATGAAATCAGTTGTGAACAAAAATATATATTTAAATTAATTAAAAATTTATTGGTCGATAATTATTAGAAATTGAATAGTAAATATAAATAATATATTTAATTATAATCACTAATGTTATTATTAATATGAAAGAGAAATCTAAAATGTTTATTTTTAGGACTTGAAAATAAAAGGCAACATTTTAATAAACTAAAGAAATTGTCTAAAAGACCATATTTCTAATACTACTTTCATGTTTACCTTAATCACTTTTACCCTTATTTCTAAAGAGGAAAAAAATAATCATAACCTTATGATTAATTAATCTAAGATTTAGAGTTTAAAGTTGATGGATGAAATAGGGTTTTGCAATGTAGAATTTAGGATTCTAATTAATCTAAGAGTTTTTTTAACTTTTAAAAAAAAATATTTATGAAAATGTTTTTTTAGTGAAAGATAAAAATGAATAATAATACTAATAATAGGGTAAACATGAAAATTTCCAACTACTGATAACAAAGTTAAACAAACATCTATTTTACACCCCACTTTAGGCCATTTTAGGATCACCAAATTATCTCTATCATTTGTTCAATTAAGACTTTTAACTAAGAGTAAGAGTAAGTCACCATGATCACGTCATAAGATAAAACCAGAAATTAGGAAAAAAATATGGCAGACGTGCAAGGAGGTTATATTATTATATCTAAACAAAACGGCTTAGGTAAGCCATCTAACATTTTTTAACCATCATAGGACATGTTATATGGCTATTAAGAACCCCCATTTTTCGGATTAACACATGTGATATCGTGACCAACTTTAGTTAAATATATTTTCTTATGATCATATATATCATAAACTTATATGATATGCAATATGTTTTTTCTTTTGAACTTATTAGATATAGATGCACGGGGGAGGTGATGAAGCAATAGCGTTACCGTTTCTTCTGACGATACGCACACATATATATAAACATTACTTTAATGGTAATTGTAGTTTGTAACTTGTAAACTCATATACTTGTTATGCATAAAGTATTTATCTGTCTATATTATCAAACAATCTTAAACCGGAAGCAAGTAGAACATAGTTTTCTAAAAAACAATACATTTCTGCCAATTGTCAAATTGAAAAGTCGTGTTTTGACAAAAAATTCTCAATTGTTAATCGTTTCTTTGTTGTAATTAAAAGAAGAATAATAATACGCGTTCAGCAAGCTGTTATTACTGAAATTTAAAGATATCTTCAAGTAAATGACAAAACACAAAAGAATTTAATGTATTTGCAAAGAACTTGATATAATTAATTACACAAGACTTTTGCAATCAAATTAACATTACATCGCTTTAATAATTGTCGATGGGGTATTTTCACGTGGATTAAGAAATTAATTAAATATGCTAAAATCATTTGACACTTGCAATCGTGTTTTATTCAGTAATCTTTGATTTTTTTTTAAAGGTTGATGTGTACTGTATTAATGTACTAGTTAGTAGCATGCATTAATTGGGTACAAAGTCAACGACTGAACACGTGAATCGTTGGTGCCTTTTGCATGGCCTGCGCAGTGCGACCTGTTCGACTTTACTCAGTTCCATGGGATAATTAAATACACACGGTGTCTCCTTTGTGCTTTTTAGCTTTTACTATTTAACTTAATCAATTATTGATCAGTGATTTGTAAGTAGTTACAAAAAACATTAGATTAAGTTGTAAGCATATTATAAAATGATTTTTTCCATTAAGATGCGATGATGAAGTTCTTAATTCAGTTCAAATTTGTTCTTTAATGAAACGTTATCAAGCATATGTAAATGACAGGTATCATGTAACTAACCTAATCCAAGCACACTTACACATTAAATATTATTATGACAGCGATGTGACAGCAAATGATGGTTAGGTAATACTTAAGGTTATTTAAAACCAATAGACCTGTTAAATGTATCTTAGACTTCAATTAACTACACATCATTCACGGAGTTGACTCCGTGAACGGAAAGGTGTCAATTATTTTATGATTCTCATACAAACTGAAAACAATCAATTATTAACAATACATCTACCACCTTTCTTTCAATAACAAAAATCCACCATTTTCTATGTAGAAGTCGGATTTTGACTCAACATTTTCTTATTAATAAAACAGTACTTCAAAATATAATTTTAAATATATCCTTTAGAAAACAAGTTTAATCGAAAACATAGATCGTGTGATATAGAAATCTAAATCTATTATATTAAAACATGATCATTTTTTATTTTTGATCTATTGATAATTATTACGTCTAATTATTTATTCATTTTATTTAAAAGATCACATATTTTTTTACTGTACATATTTCTTATATTATATTGTCAAATATGTTTAAATTATCTAAGTACTTTGACAGTTTACAACCTAAAATGTTCGACATCAAAAAGTTCTCAGTCATTATTAGCATCTGTTAAATAAAAGCTAAAACAACAAATGAATAATTATTTCTAAAAGAATATGTATGTTCTTAAATATGGTAAAACAGTTTTTTACATACAAATGTGGGTTTACAACTTGTAAAAATGAAATATATACATATGTTCATCGATATCCATGATATGTTGAAGATGTTCCATAATCACACATTTGTTCTATAAATTCTATTCATTTTGTCAAAAGATATATTATTTTGACTAAATAATCAAAAAACATAATTTCATCAAATACCATCACGAATGTCAGTGGGAACACACACCAACATTTGTTTATACCATTTGATATTAAGACTGATTAACTGATCATAAACATGTTTAGGTTAATTTTAATAAAACTGTGTTCAACAATTTAAAGGTTATTCGACTTATGTATAATAATAAACTTTTAAAAATTCATTCGACTTAGGTATAATAAATTTTTAAAATGCAAAAAAGAATATAAATATTTTAGCTGATTATGCTCAGAAGCGGTTTTGATTGGAGTATCACATTGTTTGTTTTTTTAATCAATACTATTGAATAATATGAAAGTCAAATACAGCAAGTTGGTGTGGTGGACCTGCGGTTTCCTTATTCCCACACGCTTATTTATTTATTGCATCGGTCTCCTTATCGCTCATACATTTTCAGTCACGTGTTACGGCTGTGAGAGCCAGGTCTTTGCTGACTTCTTTCTCTTCAACCTATCCGTACCATTACCAACATGGAATCTATTATCTCAAACCCGAATTAATAATTTAAACAATTCACCAAACATTGAATTCAAACTAAAAATAAAAATAAAATAAAACTTCTTTGTCAAATGTATTTTGTTTTAAATATGTTTTTTTTTCTTGGAAATTATCATATACAAATTTGACGTGCGTACCTTTGACAATTTAATACTATTTCTTGTATTTTTGAATTAATATTATTACGTCATTTACGGAATAGATGGATAAGAAATGACATCTATGTAAACGCACATCTACGTATAATTATACATACGGTATACGTTCATCTAAATAACCATTCACACATTTTGACAATTAAGAAGCTAAGAGAAAATCTGGGTGTGTAATACTTTTTCTTTGTCAATAACAGTTAATATCAAAGACAAAATATCAACAATTCAAAAGTCCACTAACCCAATATAGTCCCCTATATATTCAGTCTAATCAACGTTTAGCAGCTACTAAATTAAAGATTATGATATTAATAGGATTGACCCGAAGATTTCAGAAGCTATACACACAGTGTATACACATAGTAAGAAGTCTGGTATAAGTTTTCTATTTTATAAATTTAAACACGATATAAATTATATATTAATTATTTTAATTAAGTTAAAATAATATTTAATTAGTTTGTTCAGAACCGGCTTGGTTGTTAATTCAGAATTTTATAAAATGTAACATGCTGAGCAATGTGCTAAAACTCAAAATAGAAAAGAAAAACTAACCATTTACATTTTTTTTTCTCTTGCTCTTAAAAAGCCGAAAAATAGAATTGTCTGGATTAGTCAAATACTAGTATTTAATATAAGGTGCATGCATATTTTTAACACGTAATTGTTCTAATGAATATTGACAGTATCATCGTCCAAGTTCATATCATAAAATATGCATAATTTAATCGCCTTGTAAAACAAGAGTCAGCTAAGCAAACGCGTCAGCAAACCAGTTTGATTGGTTTTCGATTCCTTCCCTTTTTACATCAGCCGGTTAAGTAATGCTTACGTCACCATCTTCTTCTATTTATATCCTCCGTAACCGACTCTGTTACTCACGCGTTCTCTCTCTCTAATTTGTCTATTACTCTCTCTCTCTCTAGCGATCAGAATACGAATGGGCCTTTGTGTATCTATTGGCCGTAGCGACTGCGATTCATCGCCGACGGCTAAAATCGTGACGGTTAACGGCGATCTCCGGGAATACAACGTCCCGGTGTTAGCCTCTCAGGTTCTCGAAGCGGAATCGCTTGCTTCTTCTTCTTCTTCTTCTTCTTCGTCCTCTTACTTTCTATGTAACTCCGATTCTCTCTACTACGACGACTTCATCCCGGCGATCGAGTCGGAGGAGATTCTCCAGGCGGATCAGATCTACTTCGTTCTCCCGATCTCTAAACGACAGTACCCTCTCACGGCGTCGGACATGGCGGCTCTCGCGGTGAAAGCCAGCGTGGCGATCGAGAAATCCGCGGGGAAGAATAATCGCCGTCGTAAGAGCGGGAGGATCGCTCCGGTGATGATGCTGAATCAGCCTAACGAACGGGTCGTTGCTAACAGAAACGCGAACGAGACGATGATGATGCAAAAGGGAAAGATGTTGAATAAAACGACGCCGTTTAAGACTACTAATAATACAAGCGGTTATTCCCGGTCCGGTTCGGTTCGGAGATTGAGAAGATATGCGTCCGTACGGGCTAAGAAGCTTGCGGCTCGATCGATTAAAAGACTGTCGACCATCTACGAAGGAACCGTTATTTAGATTTCTAAAAATATATATTTCTTTTGTTGTTGTTACTAAATTATTGTAACGTTTTCAGACGTTCTCTGTATATTATTAACGTTCGCATTTTGCTTTTGTGATATATGTTTTCACATTTTGTTATGTACCATATAGCTTATAAGTTCATTATAAACCATATCCCAATCACATTTTCATGAATATATATATATATAAGTATGATGGAACTTTTTTTTTAAAAAAAACAGGAGAATAATTATAAATTTTGAACTAATCGAAAATATTTTATAAATTTTAAACTAGTTACTTTTTAGAAAATCAAAATTTGAACTAATTACTTAAAAAAATAGACTAGTTACTTAAGTAAAAACTACCATTTATAGTAGTGATTAAATAATAGCATAGGTTCATGATCAACTTATAATCCTTGAACATTCCTACAAATTGAAAAGTGGTATGAAAGGTTAAAAGGTCAAATCTTTCAAATAGCCATTTTTGATGTTTTTGTCACAAAAATAGATTTTGAGAGAAAAAATAACTAAAATAAACTTTTTTATTTTGAAAAATTTAATATTTTTTAATTTTTAAACTTCAACCCTAAAACTCTCGCCCCATAACTCTAAACTCTAAGTTTATACTAGTTAACCCAAGGGTATAAATATATATTTATATTATTTAATAAAATTTATTTTGATCATTTTTTTCTTTGAGTGCTATTTTGGAACAAATTTTTTTAGGTCTATTTTAATTTTTATCTGAAGTTTGAATCATAAAAAAGACTTGGAGAGAAAGTTGGAAATTTGAATGTTAAAAGTTATGTACTGTTGTGATGGGAGGGGTAATATTTATAATGGAAACTTTAGACTTCGCAGCCAATATGGGATTTAACTCCAAAAGTTATTTAACTAAAATCAAATTAAGGTTTGACTTTTGATTTTTACTCAGTCTTTAGATATTTTATGTAATGGTAATTCATAAAAGTACAATCAAAATAAGGCTATGAAAAGTCTCCTGGTGTATTTATAGAACAAGTGTAAAAAAGAACTGGAAACTTGTGTGAACCCTAAGATTCAATATATTTTTATTATAAATGGATAAAGAAAATTAAATATGACATTGCAGTAAGCCGACCGATATGACCAGTAAGTCTCCGACAATGACAGATTTTATCTACAGACGGCGACATTTTGTCTTCTTATTTCTTAATAAAAATTCTATTTTTGTTTCCTAAAAATTTCTATTTTTTCCTAAAAAATTTGTAACTTTATCCTAAAAAAAATTCTAACTTTTTTCCTAAGAAAATTTGAACTTGTAGACATGTTTAGTATGAATGCGTGATATATATAGTTCTGGTGTGGGCATTAGTGTTATTTGGTGCCGATTTTAAAATATCAGCAAATAGTTTTTAATATTCACGATTATGCTATTAACAAATGTATTAAAAGAAATATAAGTCCTCCGACGTTGTTATTTGGGGGGTTCATTTGAAAATATCATCAAACAGTTTTTAATATTTATGATTGGGTTATAAGCAAATAGATTAAAAAAAATATAACTCAATTTTTAATTATATTATTTGCTTCTGTTGTGTGTATAGCAGATGGAGATAACTAGTCAACAATATACTGCTGCTTGAAGTGGAACCTTGGTTTGTTGTTGGTAGTGTACTACAAAGATTTAACCAGACTTTTGGTGTTGTGAAGTGATTGTATGTTTCTCTCTTTGTGGCACTTGATGATTATAGTAGGTATTGATTTTCTGGTTGGTTTCTGTAAATAAGTTAACTAGTTACATTTTGTCAATCAATGTTGATTGAATGATATCATTTTAATTTTCGTCAGCTTAATAGTAAATAGTTGATTTTAAATTGTTGACACAAAATAAAAGATGATTTTGACTTTTAGATATCATCTTGTTCATACTCCCTATAGGCAGGTAAGAGCACCATTAACCCATAGCATCCCACTTGGGGTGCTTAATTTGTTTTTTTCTGTTTTAAAAAAAAAAAAAAAAAAAAAAGATAAACCAATTGCGGGCCGCCACGTGTCAGTGGGGCCCGCAAATAGTGCAAGCACCCAAATAAAGTGGGTGCTTATTTAAGCAATTTAAGAGTTGATTTTAAAGGGTGCTTGTGGGCCTCACCCCTTAAGCACCCCTTAAGCACCTTGGGTTAATGGTAGTAATGGCAATTGGGTTGTACCGACCCGCCTAAGCCCGCCTCGCCGCGGTACTAGATTGATGTGGGTCTTGGCGGTACAGGCCCGCGCGGGACGCGGTCTCGAGAAGTGCAACCCAATCCCGACCCGCGACTTGCACAGGCCCTTGGCGGGTCGGCCCGCGGGACTCCGATCTCTATGAATCATGCGCATATTATCTGCAAAAAAAGAGGCTAATAGATATAAGAACACAACAAAAGTCCTTCTATGAATTAGTTAAACACAAGATGCTCAACCTATGACACAATAACAACATTATATAGTTCTTACTCGACAACAAAGAATTAGACCCGAGTGCATGATTACTCAATAAGAGAACAAAACATTTAAATCAACAATAAGAGTTAGACCAAAGTGCATGCTTACTCAATAAGTTCTCGGTGAAGGTCCTTTGCTCCAGATCGAAGACAAAGAGAACACCAGAAGCAAGATTAGAGCTTGAATCACCATCGCCATAACACAAGAACCATCATCGGAGATTTGTAGGTGATCCAAACTTATATTCCTCTTTCGGTGAATCTTCGATGGTGTTGATCGAAGAAAAAGAGGACAACGGAAGGAAGATCGCCTCTTAATTTCCATTGTGTAACACTCTCTCATGTTTTTTTTTTCAGGTGAAGACTGAAGAGGTGACAAGAAGAAAAGATGTTGCGGGTCCTCAAATGTCCTGCGGGATCTTTCAGGCCCATCCCGCCCAAGGCCCAGTTCCGCACAATCCCTAGCCCGCTAAGCCCGCTAAATTTTGGGCCTTCAATGTCAGTGACCAATCCCGCCCCGCAGCAGGATTTATTGGGCTAGGCCCGCGGGTAGTTACACGAATTGCCATTCCTAGTTAATGGTGCCCTAAGGAAATGAAAGAGTTATTGGAAATCTTATTTATTTTATTTTGACACGTTACTCGTCTATGTTATTGCATGAGTAAAATATAGTGGGCTTTTTAAGCAACCCATTTAAGTAGCTTTCTAATCCTTTTTTCTGTACTATTAATTGTATAATCTCAGGCAAACCTCAAAGCGATTTTCAAGAAATGGTTCGTTTTTTTTTATACAAGTGACGAATATAATCTTAGAGCACTTCCATTAATTGATTATGACATTTAACATTCAAGTTCTTAAAATATATATATATATATATATATATATATATATATATATATATATATATATATATATATATATATATATATATTGGGAACTTTAAAGTTTAGAACCCTTTAATATGAGTGTTATTATAAACTATTTATACATGTTTTGAGTCGTCTGCAACTCATACACCTATATTACAATAACGTTTATTTAAAACTTTGACCAGAAGAAATATTAATTAAAATAACTGACATGTTATGTTATAACAAAACTTTGTTTAAAAAATCTGATGGAATAGTAACTGAATTTCAGGTAGCATGTGACACGTAGAAACGCTGCAATCGTCAAGATTATATTATATAATTTCTATATGCAGGTAGTAAAAGTTGTTAAGCTTATATATGCGGCCATATGAGTAGTGAATTAAAACTTGTTCATTTAAAGTTATTCCTTAGACAATTTATAGCACAATTCAAGTATAAATAATTGTCATATTTTACCAAAAATACGTCAATTTATCCATTATTATTAGTGTGCTATTTTTATGCATGCAATTGTTCTTTTTATTTATAATGAAATACTAAAAGCTAGACCGGCACATGCACTGCTTTCATGATATTCATATGAAACAAACAAATAACAGAGATGTTTATTGCTTGCATAGCCACATATATTTACAGCATATTATTATCAGCAATCAAACAAAAATAAAAACAAACAAAGCCACAACAACAATGCATGCATGGGCTGATTCTTTAACGCATCATCATATGAGTAAACTCATCAAAACTCACAACTCCATCATCATTAAGATCAAAAGCTTTGATCATCACTACACAATCATCACTCGTTCTGAACTCACCAAGCTTCATCAGCATAGTCTTCAAGCTTCTAGGAGTAATGCAATCTTCACCTTCATCAATATACATTCTAAACGCTTCCATCATCTTGCTCTTCTTCTCTTCCTCTGTAGCCTCATCACTCCCTTTGATTAACTGAGCAAACTCCTCAAAATCCAACATCCCATCTCCATCTACATCAGATAGTTTAACAGCAGCTTCGGCTTCTTCATCAGAGAGTTGATCTCCCAATGTGTTGAAACTTCTTTTAAGCTCCTCTGCAGAGATTCTACCGTCTCTGTTTGCATCCATGTAAGCAAACACAGCTTCTAAGTCTCCTATATTGTCCTCACCGTTCCTGAATGAGGAGAGTCTCTCGCAGAGTTTAGTGAAAGATGAAGATAACTGACATTGAGTAGTCTTCATGAGGACAAGAGAAAACAAAAGTTATGCTACAAGTTTTCTTTTGATGTAAGAACTGAATGAGGAAATGGTCTAAATGGTTTGTCTATATATATAAGTTGTTTTTGAGTGTCAAGAATAGAAACTGAAATGTATAAAACGTGTGAAATTTAGAAAACAAATGTTATTAGACTTCAGATCTAGAACAAAACGTATTATTAGTGTCTTTAGATCTGTATTAAAGAAAACATATATTTAGTTACAGGTTTCATCCTCTATGTTTAAAACACGTTTTTTCTTTTATTTATTTTGTTTAAATATAGGAATTCAGATTAAGAAATGGTATTTGGGGTTATTATTACACAGATTTGTTGACTGCCACATGTTTTTTTATCAGAAAATAATATGCATGTGGTCCTTCTCACTAATCTATCAATAAGAACTATGAAGCTGCCTGGTCTGATGTGCATGTGTTTAACTTGGCTGGCTTTCTCTTCTCTCAATATGCTTTTTTGATCACTCTGTGGCCTTTCTCTTCAAAGCTCAGGGGCAGTTTAGAGACAAACATTTGAATTGATCACATGGAAAGATGTGTTTATTTCTTTTAAAATAAACCTATAAGCTCAACTTGTGTAAAGATCTGACTAAGAAGCTCAACTTGAATCTTGTTGTCATATTATTTGATTGCATATGCTCAACTTGTGTCTTGAAATGTGTGCTTCATGGTCCAATAATGCATACAACACAAACTTGGTAGATGAATGCATATTGCAGAAGCTCAATATGAAACATTCTCAGTCATTGGACCCTAGATATTAACCATTGCTTGCTTATATATCACAATCATTCTACTAAAAACCATCTGTGATATATTGATATATACTTAAAAACGGGATACTTATCTCAAGAGTTTAGCATTACAAGATCATATTATTAGCAACTTAAAAGACATTAAGAACAGAGCTAGCTGGCTTTGTTGTTGTTCTTGATCAGGCTATCTCCTGTGTCTGCTCTCTCTGCCTTCTCTTAAGCTTCTTCCTCTTCTGTATTCTATCTCTGCATCAGAGCTTGAAACACCAGTGGGATAGCTTCTGCTTCCTTTTTTCACAGACCCCATTCTTGACAATAGAGCCTCTTCATCAGCATGGATGCGGTTACTTGGTTTGTGATCTAAGAAGCCACACAATATATGATACTGTTAGCACAATGAAAACAACTAATGGTAATGTATACGACAATACTCACCTTTGTAGCCCTTTGGTGAATGGAAGTCTACAGCCTGTGAATCAAGACCACCTTCTGATTTAGGACTCGTTTGACTCAGCAGATTAGCTTCTCTTCTAAGCAGCAAAGAGTCATCCATCACATCAGTGATCTCAACATATTGACTAGTTGTGATAATGTCATCTGCACTAAACCCAAAGGAAGCTCTATAAGCTTCTAACTCCTCCATGTCTTGCCTCACCTGCCTGTTGTTCTGGTTCCCGTTTCCATATCCATTTGTAGAGTACACATCTGAATCCTTGGACACACTTAATCTTCCACCGTTAGGAGGAACAGAAGGGTCGTGATCCTGGTAAAACTTGGCGAAAGTTTCAGGACAGAAGAAGTTTGACTCCTGCAAAGGTGTTGAGACTCCAGTTTGAGGTGATCTAAGAGAGCTGGCTGGACTTCCGGGATAAAGAGCATACGTAGAGTGAAGATCATTGTAATGACCTTTGCCAGAGTTCTTGACATCCATGGAGGAAGTCAAGAAACGAGCATAGGGGACATCAGGTGAGGAAGGAGTAGTGAGATGAGCAAGCTCTGGAGGAGGAGTGAAAGGGGCAGTGGATGGCTCAGTGGTGTATGTAGAGAAAACAGGAGGTGAGACCAGTTGGGTTTCATGAGCATAAGGTCCAGTGGCGTACATACTCGAAGAAGGACCACCAGGTGAGTTTGCAGACAGAGACAAGTAGTTGTTTGGTGACTGAGCAGTTGAAGGAAGAGCAGAGTTGGTGAAGGAAGCAGGAGAGGATGGTGGAGCCATAAAAGCTAAGTTCATTCCTCTTGTAGTTTGATTAGTTAAGACTGGTCCATTAGGTTGTGAAGCTGAGACATTGCCACCTTCAGGAATGCGAGAAGCAGGCACAATTCGTTTTTGGCCTTTCTGTGACTTGAAACATGAGAAGACTCCTAAACAGCCTCCCCACCTTTTCATCTGCACACACACACACACACACACACGAGTTTAACATCACAAAGCTTGAATTTTTATGTAACTGAATGGTTAATTTCTAAGTAAAGATGTGAACTTTTTTAATTCTCAGTTACTACTTACTGTAAAAAATGAAAGAATGATTCAAAGGAGGAGACTTTAACATAAACACTAATGAACATTGCTTCATTCAAGTGAAAAACAGAGCTAAAGAACTAGATTAGTGTGAACAGAGTCAAATAATCAGATCTAATAAAGCAAGTAAAAATATTTAAGAGAGGAGACCTGTTGTTGTTCATGCTGAGGAAATCTGTTCTGCTCTGAGCCCATAAGGTGTGTCTGTTTGGTCAGAAATAACTGATTTTTATCTGAGCAAAGACGTAAGCATCTGGGTTTTACTCCATTTTTAACTGGTGCGATCCAGAACTACGCAGAGAAGCTAAATAAGCTTTGGGAAAGACAAAGTTGATAACTTTTTTCACTGCGGGAGTGGAGAGAAGAAAATAGTGAAAAATTGCAGTGATGCAATGGGCATGAAAAAGATGATTCTTTACCAAAGGAAAAGCATTTCTTATTTTATAGAAAGAGCAAACAAAAAGAGAAAAGAGGCAAATGAAAAAAGGAAAAACCTCTGTTTTTTTGGGGTCTTCGGTTCACACGCACTTACCTGTTGTTTTTAGGATTTGAAGAAACTAGCAAAAAAAGTCAAAAAGTTTTTTGAGTTTTTGAGATTTGATCTCTACTCATTTTTGGTAAATAAAAACTGATTTTTTTTGTTAATGTACTTAATTATTGGGTAAATTGGGTTATCATATTGGGTAAATTAGATTTCTAAATTATTACTTGAGCACGTGAAGGACGTTTACTAAGTTGAATATGTAAAAGTCAAAAACATTTACTTCTTTTGTTTTTGGTTTGGTCTAAGAACACGTCCAAAATCAATGTAACCGCTAAGTCAAACGGCTGTTGAAGTTAATAAAAGTAGCAATTACCAAGAAAACAAGTTTGTGGTGATTGTCTTGGCTTCTGATAGTTGAAAAAAACAAAGTTTAGATTAAGAAAGTTTTTGGGGAGAAAATGGTAAGTATTTAATATTTAAATTATAAAAATATGTAAATAAATTAGCAAGATTAGCTACAATAAATATTAACATTAATTTTTTTTTCCAACAATTTGAACCACAACATAATTATTTATATACATTGGCAATTTGAAGGGATTGAATTTATAAAAGGTGATTCTTTTCTCTGAATTTTGGTTTTGCTGTTTATGAATTGTCTTTAGGCTTTGAGGGTTCCAATAAAGCAGAAAAAGAGGGCCCAGTTGTAGAATTTGAATCTTTTTGTGGGTCTGGATTGATATTTAGTGGGACCTAAACCCATCTAAACTAGACCCACTAATGTTTTTAACCATAAAACTCCTGTGAAATGCTCTCTTTCTAAAACTGGACTAATTGACAAAATTTATTTACAAACTTACAGTTCCAGTGAATAAAACTTTACACCCTTTGATTTTAATCATTACTCGTAGCTTTAAATCACATCACATGTTACTTTCTTGTATTCTAAACACACATCACATGTCCCTGAGTAGCTACGTTCGTTTCTCCAAAAATGAAACATCTGATTAGAGTTTTGATGATCTGTTTTGATATAGCATTTTAGAAAATAATTAAAATCACATGCTTGATTCAGTTGAAATTCAAGATGGGCCTTGTTCTTAACCAAACAAGGAATTATAGGCCCAATACGCTCTGAATCTTCTTATAAGTGGAAAGAAATGCTAGTATGGCACACAAATGAATAAAGTGATGATGATATTACAAAAATTTATACGTATTCAGTCTTAAAATTTTCAAGTTGATAAAAGCACAAACAGTTTATACTTTAGTCTCACCGAGCTCAACGTCTTTCAGATCGATATGCTCTACTCCTTCCTTGAGTAGCTTAATCTCATCTTCAGTCATACTGTTTTTTCCGTGGGGAGTTGACTTTGAGTTCCTCTGTTTCTCTAAATCAACCGCCCAGCTATATATCACCATTCCGACAACAGCTACGACCATCCCAGAGATGTTCTTGAACGTCATCTCGGAATCAAAGAGAAGCCACCCTAACGTAAGGACGCAGACTGTTTTCATGTGGCCTAGAACTTGGAACGATGTTGCTGAGAATCTTCCTATGCAGAGGTATTGGCTTATGTTACAGAAAACTGCTAATGCACAGGAGAGAAGAAT
The DNA here is from genome assembly GCA_905132885.1 of Moricandia moricandioides. NCBI lineage: Eukaryota > Viridiplantae > Streptophyta > Magnoliopsida > Brassicales > Brassicaceae > Moricandia > Moricandia moricandioides. The sequence continues at coordinate 74,593 of CAJHQQ010000759.1, forward strand.
GCAGAACTGCAAAAGCAAGAGATAGAGAGATAAGAGTAAGGATTCTGTGACATTACACCCTTTAAGAGGGAAGAGAGAAGAAGTTTACTTACAATGGCACCGTAAGTCATCTTGTAAGTAGTTATGAATCTGCCGCTCAAGAAATAGTCAACAAAGGGGCCAAAGATGAGGAGTGAAAGTGCTTGGATTGGTGCTGTTTTGCTCAGCAGTTCAAATGACCCTACTGAGTATTTCTTCTGCAGAGACCCTATTGACTGTTTACATAAACAAAAGGGTAAATTTATAAGAAAAACCATTGACACACACACACACACCCAGGAGAATCTGTTTACTATACTGATTAGACATGTAGAGCTTTGTGTTTCAAGAATGAAATAATTGACACACCATATTAGATCTTAAAACTTTCCCAGAGAAAAAGAATACTCTTTGGTTGTTAAAACACAGCTTTGGATTTCAGATCTATGCAGGAGAATCTGTCTACTATACTGAGACCCCTAACATGCAGATTAGAGATGTAGATCTAAGTATCCCTCCAGATACCACTAATCTGAGAAAATTTCAAGACTTGTGTCTCAAGAGTGAAACAAGGCAAAGATAAGGCGTTAATATACTTACAATCTGCTGCAGAGAAGTGGAGAAGACGGCAGTACATGCACAAATGAAACCTTTGGCATTAACCTTGACATCAGTGACAGTACAAATCCCAACACCAACAACCACAACCATAACAGACGCCTTCACTTCTCTAGAGTAATGCTTGCTATGTAGTATCCATTCCATCACACATACAACCGGAATCATACTCAACTTCGAGATCTACGCGCAAAAGAACAAATCAAACAACGGAGAATCAATATAACGAATCAGTGTTCTAAAAATCGGTCTAAGCAGCAAATCAGACCTAAACGAAACAATCTTTACTGAATAGTGTCGAATTACCGTCTAATCGGCAAATCAGATCTAATTTTCTATAAAACGCCTACTGATTCTCTTGAACATTGCACAAATACATGACAAGGCAAGCAAACACCGGTAAAAAAATCAATCTAGACGTTCGTCTAGTTACCGTCTAGACGGCAAATCGGATCTAATATTCTCTGTAAAGCGCCTAATTACCGCGAAGAAATTTCTTTGAACATTACAACAAATACATGACTTAAGGCAAGCAAATGCAAGAAGAATCAACCTGGTAGAATCCAACAGAGTTGAGCATAAGGCTGAAGTTCATAGCAGCGATGGATACATTAGCAACAATCGAGAACCAAAGAAGCTCCCAAAGAGGAATCTGCTTCGACGCCGATAATCCCGTCGCGTTTGACACCATACCAACAAGCGCGGTGAGCGCGAAGTGGAATCCCGTTAGAGTCGTCGCTATAAACACACACACAAAGACAAGAGATCTTCATCGTATCGTCACGTTCATGAATAAGCTTTGTGAGAGAGAGAGAGAGATACAATAAACAAACGTTTTACCGAAGCTAAATCCGAATCCAGAGGAAGACATGAGCTGTTTATTAGCCATGATGATCCCGACGGAGCTGACGATGTTCATTCCCCATGCTCCGACGTCGGAGACTGACGACTGCTTCTTCTCGCTCTCCATTTCGATCAGATCTCGTTTTTGGAAAGACGAGATCTGAATCTCGATTCGTTTTGCAGATCGGTGAATCGAACACGGAGGAGTGTGAGATCTGCTACTACACTTCGTCTTCTTCTTCGTCGTCGATGGGTATCACGAGCAAGCTTCTTCCACCATTGATGCTTTGCTTTTATTCTCTCTGAGATTTCGAAAATGTATTATTATATTATTTGACGTGTGTCGGTTTACCGTATTTGACCTTTTTCTTTCCTCTTTTGGTCCACGAGCTGTTAATTGTTGACGAGTTCTATATAGGGGTAATTATGTCTTTTATGTTACTGGTAATGTCATGCGTTTAATGTTTTAAAAGAAAAGAAATTAACATCTGTTTGATTAACTAAATATAACGTTTATTAGTACTTTAGTTAAGCCACACGGAACTGATTAAAGCAGACGTTCAACGGGTCATTAAATTCGATCTGTTTTATTTATATTTAAAACTACTAATGGAGTATTTGATTAAAACTTTTATTGGGGATTTAATTATAGGAATTATAGAATCAATCAATGAATATTAGTACATATCAAGCTTAGTGATTTTACAGATCTAAATGTAAAGACAAACAAAAATAAGGGAGTAGTTTTACATAATTTAAAATCATTAGTCAAGGTGGCACCGTCACACTCACACTGAAAGCCAAAGATATCGAAACTAAAATTATTGAGTTTGTCACTTGCTCCAGCTATTTCTATTTGCTTGCGGTATCAATCAAAAATTAATAATTGCTAGATTTATAATGTTTTTAATAAATAGTAATAGGAGAGAACACATGATCTCACACGTTATTACAAAAGTGTCTTATTCATGTGGGCTTTTCATATCATATCATTTTCTTCTAGCAAGGCCTAAATGTACATTAAACCCTTCAATGGCCCAAATTACTCACAACCAAAGAATGAAAGCACAACTCTTAGAGAATGACACGCATTTACAATAGTACAAAAGTGTCTTTTTGAATGAGCAAGAAACAGCAAGACATATAGATACCCCTGCTCTCACCTGAATCAATCATAGCAACAATTGGACCTCTTCACAATCTGTTTAAATCTTAATTTTGTTCCTAAACCACTGTTGTAGTGCTGTCAATGCCGGCTTAACATATAGGGTGGTTAGTGCGACCGTCCCATAGTCCACTTCAATTTTTTTTGGTAACTTATAAAAATTAGAAAATAATATTAAATTTAAATTTAAATAATGTTACAAAATATGACAATGTAAAAAATTTGGAGAAAAGGAATAAGAACAAAAAAAATAGTAATTAGTTTCACAGTAAATTTTAAAGTATTTTCTTCAAAATAATGTTTTCTTACAAAATAAAATATGCTTAATTTTTTCTTGTTTCCCCTAAGACTCCAAATTGCATTGAGCTGGCCCTGACTGTTGTGTGTCTTTATGTTTCTTTAAAACTTCAATCTCGAACATTTATTTGAATCTTAGTGCCCACTCTGGATCATGCTATCTTTCTTTCCTTACCTCGAACTCTCAACCTTTTGTTCTGTCGGTGGTCAAAAGTTGGATGAAGTCAATCCATTTCTTTTCAACTATTGAAATTATATGAAGCCTCACTAAATTTGTGTTCTGTAATTAAGCTCTAAAAGTCGAATCTCAACTATAGATGATTGTGGTTAGAAAGAACCTAGCATCTAGTGGTGACTAGTGGTTTAGTTCAGAGTGGTGGTTACTCTCTAGTGTCGTCAATGCGTACGTCATGAAAATACAAGTGGATATGTGGTCCATGGATGCATGCGTCAACGTCCACGTCTAAATTAAAATATATCTAATCAAATGTGCTATATATATGTTGCAGCTATAACCATCTTCTTACACAAGATAACAAAAATTTGAAAGTGTTTTGATTAAACAAAAAAAAGAATCAAAGAGACTAATGGAAATGGAAAATGCAGAAGCAAAACAGAGTATCCCTCTCCTGACTCCCTACAAGATGGGAAGATTCAATCTTTCCCACAGGGTTGTTCTTGCACCATTGACTAGACAGAGATCATACGGAAACGTTCCTCAGCCTCATGCTGTCTTGTACTACTCTCAGAGAACGAGCCCAGGAGGGTTTCTCATCGCTGAAGCTACAGGAGTTTCAGACACAGCTCAAGGGTACCTAACCACTCTGCTCATATTTAAATTTTAATAAAGTTTAAGCTTTTCTTTGTGGGTTTTGTTTATCATAAACTATGAAACTAAACTCTGTTATATTTGTGTGATTTTCCCCTCTTAAAGTTATAAAGATACTCCTGGGATATGGACTAAGGAGCACGTGGAGGCATGGAAGCCAATTGTGGAAGCTGTTCACGCCAAAGGTGGTGTCTTCTTCTGTCAAATCTGGCATGCTGGCCGTGTTTCTAATCGAGGTTTGCCATTTTAAGTTGCAATCTTTAGGCTGGTGAAAGGACCATTCAACCATCTTATGATACTGAGTATAATATTGTGTGTATGTGTGTGTTTTAAGGGTTTCAACCAAATGGACAAGCTCCCATCTCTTGTTCAGACAAGCCATTGATGCCTCAAATCCGCTCTAATGGCATAGATGAAGCCATGTTTACCCCTCCAAGACGGTTAAGTACTGAAGAAATCCCCAGTATCGTCAACGACTTTAGGCTCGCAGCAAGAAACGCCGTGGAAGCTGGTAAGCAATGATAGTCATGAAGCTATACTCTCTTTTTTTTAATACTAGTAGGTTCGGGGCCGGGTGAACCCGTAATTCTTAGACCCGGAACCTCAATATGTAATGTTAGTTTCTTCTTCGAACTGGGAACTTCAGATACAATGATCAATATGACAATATCCTTTTCAGTTGAGCTAACGATCTCTAGTCAAGATGCTATATTCATTCTATGACACTTAACATATGTGTCCTTGAATGTTGTTGCAGGTTTTGATGGAGTAGAGATTCATGGAGCTAATGGCTATATGATAGACCAGTTCATGAAAGACATGGTGAATGATAGAACCGACCAATACGGTGGATCAATACAAAACCGTTGCAAATTTGCTTTAGACATAGTTGAAGCAGTGGCTAATGAGATAGGACCAGACCGTGTTGGAATCAGGCTCTCTCCCTTTGCTGACTACATGGAGTCCGGAGACACTAACCCACAAGCATTAGCCCTTCACATGGCTGAATCTCTAAACAAATACGGTATCCTCTACTGTCACGTGATTGAAGCAAGAATGAAAAAAGTGGGAGAAATAGGTGAGTGTCCTCCTCACATGCTAGTGCCTATAAGGAAAGCCTTTAAGGGGACTTTCATCTCAGCGGGAGGGTTCACTAGGGAAGATGGGAATGAGGCAGTGGCAGAGGGACGGACCGATCTTGTGGCTTATGGTCGGTGGTTTCTTGCAAACCCTGATTTGCCTAAGAGGTTTGAAGTGGATGCAGAGCTGAATAAATATGATAGGCCAACGTTTTACACTTCTGATCCTGTCGTGGGTTACACGGATTACCCTTTTCTTGAATCAACAGCTTAAAACATTGTCATCAAGAGTGTTAATGTGTGTTCCTCTTTCATGTAATAAGATCTTTAAGAGCAGTAGACTCAAAATGTTTCTCAGTCACAATATCTTTCTGTAGAATCATAGACTGGAATTTTATTAACTGAGTACCCGATCATCTCACCATCCTCCAGAAATGGTTGAAAGGCATAAGCATACGCACAGACCATTACGACATAAGTAAAAGAGATTAGTAAGGACTTGCCTGGAAGACACGAGATTTGGCTCCTAGAAATCCAGAACACGCAACTGCACCATACTTTGGCACCACCATTACCACTCAAAGTTATAGTCAAAAGCCAACTCGGTCCGAGGAAGATGCCAACCCTAACTTCTCCAAGTTATTTATTATAAAAATACAAAAACTATATTACTTTTTAAAGTATTTTATTATACTTTTATATTTTTCGATCTTTCAAACTATTTCATTAATTGTATTTATGATAATAATTTGACGTCATTTATTTTATGCGTTAACGATAATCACATGTTTGAATGAAAATGTTCAATTAATACAAAAACTTAACTGGTTAATAAAGAATTAGTTTTTCTTTACATAATCAATTAAACATGGGTATTTAAGTACACGTTCGCATACATATTGGTTTTTTTGAGCACTAGGTTTTTAATTTTAAAATGAAAATTTGTTTGAATATTATAAATATTCAAACAAAATTCAAATCAGAATTCTTTCGGATTCAAAAAAGTTTTGTAAAAATCTAAAAATATCTAAATAACCTTTATTTATATATTTAAAAATGTTATTAAATAATTTATTAAATGATAAAAATTAATTCTTCGCAGACCAGCAGATTCTAGCATAGTGGTTAAATTCACAGTGGTGGTTACTCTCTAATGTCGTCAATGCGTACGTCATGAATAACAAGTGGATATGGGGTCCATGGATGCATGCGTCCTCAATGACGTCCACGTCCAAAAAAAAAAACTCACTTTCCTAAATATATCTAATCAAATGAGCTATATATATGTTGCAGATATAACCATCTTCTTCCACAATTCACCGAGACTTGAAAAGTGTTTCGAGAGAAAAAGAATCAAAGAGACTAATGGAAATGGAAAATGCGGAAGCGAAACAGAGCATCCCTCTCCTCACTCCCTACAAGATGGGAAGATTCAACCTTTCCCACAGGGTTGTTCTTGCACCATTGACTAGACAGAGATCGTACGGAAACGTTCTCTGTGTCTGAGTCACGCTGTCTTGTATTATTCTCAGAGAACGAGCCCAGGAGGGTTTCTCATCGCTGAAGCTACAGGAGTTTCAGACACAGCTCAAGGGTACCTAACTACCTAACCACTCTGCTCATTGTTTCTCTATTAAAGTTTAGGCTTTTCTATGTGGGTTTTGTTTATCTTAAACTATGAAACTAAACTCTGTTATATTTGTGTGATTTTTCCTTCTTGAAGTTATCAAGATACTCCTGGGATATGGACTAAAGAGCATGTGGAGGCATGGAAGCCAATCGTGGAAGCTGTTCATGCCAAAGGTGGTGTCTTCTTCTGTCAAATCTGGCATGTTGGTCGTGTTTCTAATCGAGGTTTGCCATTTTAAGCTGTAATCTTTAGGCTGGTGAAAGGACCATTCAACCATCTTATGACACTGAGTATAATATTGTGTGTTTGTTTTTAAGGTTTTCAACCAAATGGGCAAGCTCCCATCTCTTGTTCAGACAAGCCACTGATGCCTCAGATCCGCTCTAATGGCATTGATGAAGCCTTGTTTACTCCTCCAAGACGGCTAAGTACTGAAGAAATCCCCAGCATCGTCAACGACTTTAGGCTCGCAGCAAGAAACGCCATGGAAGCTGGTAAGCAATGATAGTCATGAAGCTATACTCTCTTTTTTTTAATACTAGTAGGTTCGGGGCCGGGTGAACCCGTAATTCTTAGACCCGGAACCTCAATATGTAATGTTAGTTTCTTCTTCGAACTGGGAACTTCAGATACAATGATCAATATGACAATATCCTTTTCAGTTGAGCTAACGATCTCTAGTCAAGAAGCTATATTCATTCTATGACACTTAACATATGTGTCCTTGAATGTTGTTGCAGGTTTTGATGGAGTAGAGATTCATGGAGCTAATGGCTATTTGATAGACCAGTTCATGAAAGACACGGTGAATGATAGAACAGATGAATACGGTGGATCAATACAAAACCGTTGCAAGTTCGCTTTAGACATAGTTGAAGCAGTGGCTAATGAGATAGGACCAGACCGTGTTGGAATCAGGCTCTCTCCCTTTGCTGACTACATGGAGTCCGGAGACACTAACCCACAAGCATTAGCCCTTCACATGGCTGAATCTCTAAACAAATACGGTATCCTCTACTGTCACGTGATTGAAGCAAGAATGAAAACAGTGGGAGAAGTAGCAGAGTGTCCTCCTCACATGCTAGTGCCAATGAGGAAAGCCTTTCAGGGGACTTTCATCTCAGCGGGAGGGTTCACAAGGGAAGATGGTAATGAGGCAGTGGCAGAGGGACGGACCGATCTTGTGGCTTATGGTCGGTGGTTTCTTGCAAACCCTGATCTTCCTAAGAGGTTTGAAGTGGATGCACCGTTGAATAAATATGACAGGCCAACGTTTTACACTTCTGATCCTGTCGTGGGTTACACGGATTACCCTTTTCTTGAATCAACAGCTTAAAACATTGTCATCTTCTTTCATGTAATAAGTTTTTTCTGGCATTAAGATATTGTTGCAAGTGTAATATCAATCATAACCTTCCGGCTCAGTCAGCGCGTTTGCTTGCTCTGACCAACCATTTGGCTTCCGAGAGCTTAGTCTGGTTATCATTTACCTGCTTCTGCTTCTGCATCTTTGTTCTTTGTGTCCTGTGGTTTAATTGGAGTGCAAGCTACATTGTTTATCACACAAGAGTAAAGATCAAACTCTGCCTTTAGTTAACAACAGCTTGCTTGTATCCAGTGTGATCCGCCACACTTGTTGGAAAAATATAGGGTTTTTTTTTCAAACTTAAAATATAGTTATTATTTATTATGCCAAATAAAAGTTAAAGTTAAAAAGAAGAAGTTAAAGTTTAATTATTCCAAAATTAAAGAGTTGAGGATTTATAAGGCCAAAAAGTAAAAACCCTTAATCTGAAGGCCTTTTGTAATAAAGGTTTTTATAAAAAAATAAGATTTAGATTTTCTATGCATTTTATGTTGTGTTGATAAACATTAAAATTTAACAACATTAGTTGTAAATATTTTAATTTACAGAAATATACTGGTGCATGGTTATTGTAAGATGTTTAATATTATTAAATGGTGCATTTACTAAATATTTTAATTTACAGAAATATACTGGTGCATGGTTATTGGAAGATGTTTAATATTATTAAATGGTGCATTTACTAATACAAAATATACCATTTTAATATTTTTTTTGAAAATGAAAAATGCTACATTCAGAAGAGTATTTTCTTATTTGGTTTGACAGATTTTATTTTCTATTTATAAACCTCCAACTTGGTAAAAACAAAAAAAAAGAAATCTATTTTCCAGACTTACAAAGTTTGACTGAAATAATTGAATAAAAGGAAAAATAGAACGTTAACATACGGCTTCTCATGATGTTTAATATTAGTGAATGGTATATTTAATATTACTAATACAATTCGTTTTTTTTTAACAAAATATTATTCATTCTATATAATTTATTTGTTTTGTCAGATTTTAAGAGGTAGATGTTGGGCGGTGTTATCATTAATTAACATCGTGGTTTAATAGCTTCCTTCCACGTGTCCGTTCATCACGTCACACTTACGGACGGCTAATAAAGCGAGTTAACCAATCAGCGCGCGTGTTTCTAACTTTTTAGCCGTTTTACGAGAACAGTGTTGCAAAAATTCAAAATTTAAATATTACCCCCAAAACTTTATTTTGTTAGCTATTAAGTGCCCTGTTTTGATCAAACTGTTTCGCTAGTGGAGATGGAGTTCCATGGAAGGAAGAGGAAGGAACTACAAGCCATGTGCAAAAAGCATGGAGTACCCTCGAATCTGAAAAACATCGAGATGGCTTATAGACTCACTTCTCTTCTAGAAGATGATGGACAGTCAAAGGTTTTAGCTTTTGTTCTATTTGTTTCAGAATAGGACATGGGTTTTGGTCGGAAACTTATGAGTTTGGTAATAATAATATGCAGAATATGTATGAGACTACTGTCAAGAAAGCTCGAGTTGAAGCTGTTCATGTTCAAAATGAGTATGTCTCTCTCTCTCTCTCTCATTCATTAAACTAAGTAGTTCAAGTATCCTTGTTATTGAGTTTTTGTCACCTCCTCCTCCTCTTCGTTCCAATCTATCAGTGAAGTATTTAATGGTTATTGCCAAGGCGAGCTTATCAAGGTCAGCAGTGTTGTGTCCTAATAGATCATATACACAAGATGATACCTCTTTGTCTATTACCAAGCGTGTTTCTGTCTTGTTTTCAGGTTACGTTATCAGGTAACCAGGAACCAGTACGTACTGATATAACTGAGGCAGCAATGGAGTTAGGCTCTGAGGTTACTGAGCTGCACCCTCTACATACCTCTTGTTACTCGAACTTAATCAAAGCTCTAGTGTTAGTTTCAGAATGGTTTCTCATGTTGTGTGGCAGAAACTTTCACTGCTGGTCACGGAAGCCTACAAGGATGCCTACGCAAAGAGTGTTGTTGTAATGCAATCGCAGACATTTTTTTATATCACAATTGCAACTATAGTATGTGTCCCTCTTCATCTCTTCTAATTTTGAATTTCACAGGTTAAGGAGGAGGAGGATGTAAAGGTTAAGAAAGTAAGGTTTAGCCCTGAGTCTGAGAATCAAGTCTTTGAGTTCACTCCCTCTGTTAAGAAACTTCCTAGGCGTAAGAATGCTATAACGTGTAGTCGCCAAGGTGGTGGAAGTATAGTAGAGCTAAGGCGGTCCAAGAGAACTCTGTCTAAGGGGATGACAGTAGCTGTGTCAAACTCAGTAAGTGGGATTGTTGAGGCTGTGAAAGGATCTTGTAGTTTGGTTGAAGAGCATAAGGTCCCAAGGCGGTCAAAACGACTTGTGGACAAAGAAAGATGAAAGAAGAAGATGATATAATTTACTTCTCAGCTAACTTTTGTCTTGGGTATCAGAACATGACTTCTCAATGGTTTTTATAATTTTTTTGGGGGCATGAGAAGTAATCGGCTAACGTATCTTTTGTAACGTTTTCATTTGGTAATATAATTTTTACATTTTAAACAAAGAAGATGAAAAGGAAACAAGAAAAGACCATGAGGGAGGATGGTTCTAATTTCTAAAGGTTGAAATGGTTCCTAGGCGTCCAGAAGAAGAAAAAATAGAGATTAGTATGGTCTGCAGTTGTATGTTAAGGATCAGAGCTTTGTAGCTAAGTTAGCAGAAGCAGAGGGTTTAAGATGACCATTAGACATACATGTTATGTGCATACATGCATTGCTTAGATGTCCTAGTAAATGTTATGTTATAACATGCATACTTAAACGGTAGTAAATGTTAATCCCATTTGTAACGCAGATTAAATTACAATAACTATACCCACTACGCCACTAAGCATTCATTATCTCACTAAGAGGTGTCTAATGAGTTTCCTATGTAATTACTTTAGCCTTTTCACTCTACCTTTACTTGTAACAGTCAAGGCCCCAAGTGTCTCTATATAAACTCTCTAAGGTCATCTCTCACTTCTCATCACAAACGCAAAACAAATCTCAACCATATTCACTTCCTAAACTCTCTAATGGCTGCTAAACCAAGTTTTGTGGTTGCATACGCTGTGACGATCATGCTCATGGTGGCTTCTTCCACAGTGACATCTCGACCTCTCATGAAACCAACCGTTGGTGCACCTTCTCCTTCCACAAGCCTTGTGTACCGTCTCAGGCTTGATGAAGAAACAGGTTACTGCTGGGACTCACTGATGCAGCTCCAACATTGCTCTGGAGAGCTGATCTTGTTCTTCCTCAACGGTGAGACTTACATTGGCCCTGGGTGTTGCAGTGCTATAAGAACCGTGGACGTAAGTGTTGGACTACTATGATTGGTGTTCTTGGTTTCACTCCTCAAGAAGGTGATGTTCTCCAAGGTTACTGTGATGACGACCAAGACTCTGTCAAGAACGATCTTGCCTCCTCACCACTGCCTATGACCCTCAAGTTCAAGCCTAGTACTGTTGCTAGATCTTCTAACCCTTGAATCCAGAGCTTATGTTTTATTCTATATACTGTAATAAAAGAGTGCTGTTGAGAGATAAATAGCTTCTCTGTTATTACTCTAAGAATAAAAAGATTGTTACTCAGAACAAGGTTTTTGCAAATATAGCAAGCTTATGCTTCTCTTCTCAAATCCATGTATACAATTCTCCTTGTTAACAATCACCGAAACAACAAATAGGCATAACTCTGTCTCCAAACACCCTTTCCCTAACCTAACCCCAGTTACACGTTAACTTGCTCACATAAAGTGATGTATTAGTGGAGATAGATGTTGTAATTTTTTTTGTCTGCCAAATTGATTTGTTATAAGTACAACTTCTTATTTGCTACATGCACTGGTCTTGATACAAAATAAGAAGCTAATATAAAGATATTGACCGTTACTTCCCGCCGACGCAACTGTTATAGAAACACAAACTCATGACTCTGTTTTTAAGTTTCCTGAAGAGGAAGCAACGAATATATTCCTGTGTGGGCCTCTTCAAAGAAACTTATGTAATGGTCTAACTTTAAAAAACAATGTGGGTCAAAGAGATACTTCAACCAAAACTAAAAAACAGATGCTGCTAAAGAAGAAGAAGAAGCATAGATAAAGAAGATGGAGCTTGAACTAGGTCTGAAGATCACTCGGACAAAAGACGATGTCTCTTCCTCCACAGATTTTAGAGTTTCCAGAGATGCTTTAGGTCAGGTCTCTCTTTCTAGAGAAACCGATTCTGTGTTCATCCTCACTCTCCATCTCAAAGGTTCATCATGTAAACATTTTTCCTTCTCTTATAGTCACATTGTTCAATGCACATTTTGTCAGAGCTTTATGAATGCAGGGTTTAAGAAGAAGGGTGTTGAAATTGAGATAAACGAAGAAGGAGATCGGATTACTATAAATGGAAGGAAGAAAGTAGAAGAAATGGTTTTGGTGAAGTGGGTGGAATGGAAGAAGGAAACTGAGATTCAAGAGTTCAAGAAAGTGTTTCGGATTCCGAAAATCGTCAATCTTGACAAGATCAGAGCAAAGTTTAGTGAAGAAGATGGGACTTTAACAGTTACATTTCCCAAGAAAGTTAAAGGGATATCTGGTTTGAAGATTGAGGAGGAAACAGAGGAGAAAACAGAGCCAGAAGCAGAGGAAATAACAGAGCCAGAAGAAGAGAAAACAGAGGAAATAGCAGAACCAGAAGAAGAGAAAACAGAGGAAATAGCAGAACCAGAAGAAGAAATCAAAGAGGAGAAAGTACCTGAGGAAGAAGACAAGATTGAAGAAGAGATAGTGGAGGAAGAAGAAACAAGGGATCATGAGGAAGAAGAAGTTGAAGAAAAAGAAAGTAAACCTAAAAAGAAGAAAAGAAAAAAGTTTTGTTTTCCATGTGTTGCAGGATCTACTCTGCTTATGTCAATTATTGTTTTCATTATTCAATTGATCCAATCAAAAAGAAAATGAGATTTATCATTAGGTTTCTTAGGATAGGCTTATTCTTGTTTCTAAAGACATGATTCATCTGTTTTGTAACAAAAATCTGGTTTAGTATTTTATGTAGTGTGAGGTTTTGTGTTGTTTCTCTGGTCCTCAAATAGATTAAAAAAATTATAGAAAATTGAAATCTGTAAATATTTTATATTGGAACCACCTATTCAAGTTGTATAGTGCTTATTAATGGAACAAAACCAATTAATTAAGACCAATGTTTTCATTTTTCAGTATGAACAAAAAAGGAAAAAGCAAGTGGTTACTTGTTTTACAAGGCATCCAGAGAGGAAAGACTTTGACTATTCATGTCCTAAAGAGGAAGTAACGAATATATAGTCCTTCCTTCTCCTGCCCTTTACTCTTTAGTGGAGCAATCAACTAATCAAAAACAGAGGAATCCATTAAAATCCTCAGAGACAGATCCAAACACAGTAAAGGTGTTACTAATGGAGCTTGAACTAGGATTAAAGGTCACAAGAACGAGAGAAGATGTATCATCCTCAGTTGATTTTCGTTTCTCTAAAGACCCATTTGGTCCTCTGGTGCTTTCAAGAGAAACAGATTCAAGGTTCATCATCATCATCCATCTTAAAGGTCTAAACTAATGCACTCTTTGGTCTCTCTTTTTGTGTGCTTATCTAGGATAGTTAGGGTTGAAGGGTTTAGTGTTTGATAGGGAATGTAAACTTGAGGATTTGAAATTGTAGGATTCAAGAAGGAAGGTATTGAGATTGACATAAACAAAGAGGGAGATAAGATTACTATAAAAGGAAGAAAACCTGTTGAAGAAATGGTTATGATTAGATGGATGGCATGGAGGAAAGAAGTGGAAATGAGAGCTTTCAGGAAAGTTTTTCTGATTCCAGATGTTGTTGATTTAGACAAGATTAAAGCTAGATTTGATGATGATGATGGAACTCTTACAATCACAATGCCTAAAAGAGTAAAAGGAATCTCTGGATTTAGCCTTGAGCAAGAGGAGGAAGAGAGTGTGGACTTTGGAGATGTGAGTGAAGTTGAGAACAGAGAAGAAGTTAAAGAGGAGGATGAAGAAAGAGAGGAGTCTGATGAACACTCTGAGACTCAGAGAGAAGAAGATTATGGAGAGATGATGGAAGATAAAGAAAGAGAGAGTCAAGTTTCTGAAGTTGAAGAGGAGGGTTTCAGTGGAAGTGTGGATGAACAAGAAGCTCAAATTGAGGATGATGACTTAGAAAAGATTCAACAGACTGATGAACAAGACAATATTTGGGAATTTGCAGAAGAAGAGATAGTTGGTCAGAGTGAGGACAGTGGCTTAAAAGAGCTTCCAGACATTATAGAACAAGAAGATAACCAAGAAAGAATGGAGCAGAAAGTTTCAGAAGAGACTAAAAGTGAGGACAATGGATCTGGAGCAGTTGAAGAGATTGAACAACAAGAATCTAATGAGATAGGTACAACAAGTAAAAGTAGAGCAACGGAAAAGAAAAAGACTGATGATGATGCTGATGCTGATGATGATGGCTTGAGGAAGGCTCAAGGGATTAAAGAACCAGAGAAACACAATGAAGAAAGCAATATTCAAGAAGTGGTTGAAGAAGAAACAGGTGGTCAAGAGAAGATACAAAATAAAGATGCCAAGGAACAGTTTCATGGGAAACAAACTCAAAGTGAGGATGACAACCTAGAAAAGAGTCAACAGATTGATGAAGAAGAAAAATTTGGTCAACATGAGTTTGCTGATTCAAATACAGATAGTGAAGGCAGCAGTAGCTTAAAAAATCTTTCAGAAAATTTAGAACAAGAAAATAGCCAAGAGGTGATTGAGCAGAGAGATTCACAGGCAGAGACTAGAAGTGATGGTTTTGGATCTAGAGCACTTGAAGAGATTGAAAAACAAGAACCTCATGAGCAGCTAGATGGAACAAGTAAAATTAGAGCAACGGATGATGATGATGGCTTGAGCAAGGTTCAAGGGATTAAAGAACCAGAGAGACACAATGAAGTAAGAAATATCCAAGGGGATCCTAAAGAAGACGTTGATGCAGAGATGGGAGAAGGATTCACACCAAATATTGAGAGAACATCAGTAGCTGCAGAAGATGATATTGCAGAAACTGAGACAAAAGCTGAGGAACTTGAATCTATAAAACCAGAAGCAGATAAGGTAGACAAGAAACATGAACTGGTTGAAAAGAAAAAAGAGGAAGAGGAGAATACTAAGGTTAGAATGAAAAGTGAAGACAGAAGAAGCTTAATAAAGCTTCAGGAGAATGAAGAACCACATTCTAAGGGAAGAAATGGACAAGAAAAACAAGAAAATATCAAAGAAACGGTAGAAGAGAAAGCTCCAGAGGAAGAGACAAACATAGAGAATGGTGTTCAGAAACAAGTTCAGGAGACAGCAGCATCAGAGGTGGATACTGTAGTTAAAACAGATGATGAAGGAAAGGAGAATAAGAAGAAGAAGAAGAAGAGTGTGAAGATGGAGACTGACATTGCAGAAACTGAGACAAAACCTGAAGATTTTGAATCTGAAAAACAAGGAGAAGATGAGGTAGACAAGATACATAAACTGGTAGAGAAGAAAGAAGAGGAAGTTGCTAATGAGAGAAGCTTAATAGAGCTCCAAGAGAATGAAGAACAACATTCTAAGGGAAGAAAGCGACAAGACAAACAAGAAACTATCAAAGAATTGGTGGAAGAGAAAGCTCCAGAGGCAGAGAAAAATATGGAGAATGATGTTCCAAAACCAGCTCAAGAGATCGAAGTACCAGAGGTGGGTACGTTAGGGGAAACAAGTGTTGAAGGAAAAGAGAAGAAAAGTGTAGCAAACATTGTAGAAACTGAGACAAAACCTGAGGATTTTGAATCTGATAAACTAGAAGCAGATGAGGTTGACAAGATACACAAACTGGTCGAGAAGAAAGAGGAGGGAGATGAGAATAATGCTGAGGTTAGAACAAAAATTGAAGATATTAGCTCTATAAAGCCTCAGGAAGTTGGAGAACAACAATCTCAGGGACAAAAGAAACACGAAAAGATCAAAGAATTGATGGAAGATAAAACTCCAGAGGCAGTGACAAATATAGAGAATGATACTCCCAAACCATTCCAGGAGGAAACAAATGATGCTGAGTCAAGAAAACCACAAGAGACTATTAGACAACAAGAGTTGGACGAATGGGAAAGATGCGAGAAAGAGAAAGAGAAAGAAAGCAAGACCGAAGAACTGGTGAGAAGCAAAAAAAATGATGAAGAGCAAAAAGAGAAAGAAATTGAAGAAACAGTAACAAAGGAGCAAGAGTCATGTAGACCAAAAGTACTTGGGGAAGAAGAAAAGGTCAAAGAACTAGCTGAAGAGAAGCCACATTTTTCAAAAAATGGAAAAGTCAAGGAGGAAGAAGAAATTCCAGAGAAGAAAACAGAACTTGGTGGTGATGATATCTCAAGAAAAGATGGAGATTCAGATGCCAAAGAAGAGGTTGGTGCAGAAATAGGCAAAGGATTTGTACCAAACATTGCAGAAACTGAGACAAAACCTGAAGTTTCAGATGACAAAGAAGAGGTTGATGCGGAAATGGGCAAAGGATTTGCACCAAACATTGCAGAAACTGAGACAAAACCTGAGGATATTGAATCTGAGAAACTAGGAGCAGATGAGGTAGAGAAGAAAGAAGAGGAAGATGCTAATGTAAAAGCAAAAGGTGAAGAAAGTAGCTTAGTAAAGCTTCAAGAGGATGAAGAACCACATTCTAAGGGAAGAAAGCAACAAGAGAAACAAGAATGTATCAAAGAATTGGTGGAAGAGAAAGCTCCAGAGGTAGAGACAACTGTAGTGAATGATGTTCCAAAACCAGTTCAAAAGATCTACGTACCAGAGGTGGGTACGTTAGGAGAAACAGATGATGCAGAAAAAGAAGCAAAAGGAGAAGAATAAAAGTGTAGCTCTGGAGGTTAAAGATAGGGATACCAAAGAAGAGGTTGGTGCAAAATTGGGTGTATCAGACATTGCAGAAACTGAGACAAAACCTGAGGAGTTTGAATCTGTTCAACTAAAAGCAGATGAGGTAGACAAGATACATGAACTGGTTGAGAAGAAAGAGGAGGAAGAGGGAAAAAATGCTAAGGTTGGTACACAAAGTGACGACATTAGCTTGATAAAGGCTAAGGAAATTGGAGAACAGCAATCTCAGGGACAAAAGCAACACGAGAAGATTGAGGAACTGGTGGAAGAGAAAACTTCAGAGACGGAGACAAATAGAGAAAATGATACTTTGAAACCAGTTCAGGAGAGATGTGAGGGAAAAGAAAAGGTCCAAAGACTTTGCCAAGAGGAAAGAAAGAAGCAGCCAGAGGAGCACAAAGAGAAAATGGTAGAGACAGGGAAAAAGATTGATGATGCTGGCTCAAGAAAAGTTCAAGAGACTATTAGACAACAAGTGTTGGATGAAGCAGAAACATGTGAGAAAGAAAGCAAGACACTAGAAGTGGTGAAAAGCAAAGCAAGCGATGAAGAGAAAGATGAGAAAGGAATTGAAGAAACAGAAACAAAGGAGGAAGAGTCCTATAGACCAAAAATACTCAGGGAACAAGAAAAGATTCAAGAACTAGCTGAAGAGAAGACAAAAATTTTGAAAAATGGAGAAGGCAAGGAGGAGGAAGAAACTGCAGAGAAGAAAACCGAGTTTGGTAATGATGATGATCAAATTTCAAGAAAAGTTGGAGATACTGAACAAAGAGATTCAGATGCCAAGGAAGATGTTGATGCTGAAATGGGCGACGGATCGACACCAAACATTGCAGAAACTGTGAAAAAAGCAGATGAGGTAGACAAGATACATGGACTGGTTGAGAAGAAGAAAGAGGACAATGCTACGGTGAGAAGAAAAAGTGAAGACAGTAGCTTAGAAAAGCTTCAAGAACAAAATCTTCAGAGACAAAATCTACACAACAAACAAGACAACATCAAAGAATTGGTGGAAGAGAAACAAGAGGCTGAGACAGTTCAAGAGACTTCAAAACCAAAGGTGGAGACGTTAGAGACATGTGAGGAAAAGGTATTTGCAGAAACAGAAACAAAGGATCAAGAGTCTTATAGACCAAAAATACTCGAAGGAGAAGACAAAACACAAGAACTAGCTGAAGAAAAGATGAACTTTTCAAGAAAAGTTGAGGAGGAAGAAAAAACTGCAGAGAATAAAACAGAACTTAGTGATGATGATATGTCAAGAAAAGCTCCAGACATTGCACAACGAGGTTCAGATGAAATGAAGGTACAAGAAGAAAAAGAAGAGTTTAAAAAGATAATACAGGAAGAAAAATTAAGTGATGGCAGCAAGAAAATCATTGGAGAGGCAATAGCTGAGAATGATAAGCCAAGAAAAGTTCAAGACATTGTTGAAATGCAATCACATGAAGAAGATAAACATGGGAATCAATTCCAGAAACTTAGAGGAGGAGAAGTTGAAGATGTGGAGAGTGAGAAGAAAACAACAGAGGCAGACAAAGGATTCAAAGATAGCGCGCAAGAAGCTCAAGAAATTGAAAGAGCAGACTCAGATGTGTCTGGAAAATATGGTAAAGGAGACACATTCCAAGAACTACAAGAAGATAGAACAACTTATCAAAAGGAGCAGAAAGAAGAGAAGAAGTTTGAAGCTGATAGACCAGAAAGAGGGACAGGTAAGATAGAACAAGAGTTGCTTAATCTGAACAGTCCAGTGGAGCAAGAAACAGGAGAAAAGACTCAAGAACTGGTGGATGAAAAAATCAATAATTACAAAGAAGAAGAAGAAGAATCAGAGACCAAAACTAATGATGTCATAAGAAAGGTTCAAGGTACTAAAGAACAGGAGCTGTCTGAACCAAAAAGGAACCGTGTTGGCAGGAATAAAGAAGTGATAGAAGAGAAAAGCGCAGAGCCGGAGATAGAAGGTGAACGTGGTGGGTTAAGTACAGTACACGGTAGTGAAGAACAGGAGTCACATGAACGCTATAAGACCAAAATAATTGGGACAGAGGAACCAAGTGATCAAGAGAAAGAGGAGAAGGAGAAAGTTGTAGAGTCTATGAGAATAACAGAGAAGGAAAACTTCCCAAATGCTCAAGAGATTAAGGACCAACGACCTGACAAAGAGAGCCATGAGAAAGCATACAAAATTCAAGAACTGGTGGAAGCTGAACATAATTACCATGATGGATTCAAGAGACCTGTAGTGCAAGACAAAAAGCAAGAAACAGAGGAAAAGGAGATAAATAGAGCAATGGAGGAGAAGGAGATTGTGGAGAGGAGGACAAAAACTGAAGATGTTAGCTTGAGAAAAGATCAAGATGATAGAGATCCAGAAATGAGTAAACCTTATAGGAGAGAAGAAGAAGACAAGGTCCAGGAACCAGTGGAAATGGGGACAAGTGACTACAAAGAAAAAGTCAATAAACAAGATGGAAATGATATTTCAAGAAACCAAGAGCCTGAGAAACCAAATTTAGATGAACTTGAGAGACACGGTGAGCGAGAAGACAAGATCCATGAACCATTGAAAATGGGAATAAGTGGTTACAGAGAAGAAGTCAAGAAACAAGATGGGTATGACATTCCTCAATCAGTTGAAGAAGAAAAAGTGAAGAACATGGCTGAGCTAGAAGGGAAAGTGGAAGATCACAGTTCAGACAAGCTTCATGAGTTTGAAGAAATAAAATCATATGAAGATTGGACACATGAGACGCTGGAGAAGAGAAAAGATTTTGGTAAAGAGGAAGCAACTGATCCTAAAGAATCAGAGGGAAAGGACAAAACTAGAGCAGTGGAGGAGAAGGATATTGTGGATATGAGGACAAAAACTGAAGATGTTAGCTTGAGAAAAGTTCAAGATGATGAAGAGCCAGAACTGAGTAAACCTTATAAGCGCCAAGAAGAAGAAAAGGTCCATGAATCAGTGGAAACGGGAACAAGTGATTACAGAGAAGAAGTCAAGAAACAAGATGGTAATGATACTTTAAGAAGCAAAGAGCTTGGCAAAAACACTAATGAAGCAGGCCATAAAAACCATAAAGAAGAACAAGAGGGAGAAAATTTTATTGCCAAGGAAAAACTGAAAGCTGAGGAATGTAACTCAAAGAAGGTTCAAGAGATTGAAAAGAAGAAGCCTGATGAATCACAGAGATCTTCGGTACAAGACAAGATGCAAGAAACAGAGGAAAAGGAACAAACTAAAGCAATGGAGGAGAATGAGATTTTGGAGAGAAGGAAAAAAACTGAAGATGGTAGCTTATTAGAACTTCAAGATGGAAAAGAAGCAGAATCTAGTAAACCTTATAAGAGACTAGATGAAGACAAGATCCAGGAACTAGTGGAAATGGTCAAGAAACAAGATGGAGATGATATCTTAAGAAGCCAAGAAACTGGGAACTGGATTTAGTTGAAGAAGAAGAAGCAACTGGTCCCAGAGATGAACACACAGGAGGGAAAGGAGAACGTGAAGAAGAAAGATATGAGGAAGTTGCACAGACTGAGACAAAAGTTGAGGATATCAACAAAGAGGTAGAGGAGAGCCAAAAAGAAGAAGAAGATTCCTTAGATGATCATGTGGGAAAGACTAGAGAACTTGAAAAAGAAGAATCACATGAACCAGAGATTCACGAGAAACTAGACATAGTCCAAGACTTTGTGAAAGAGGAAACAAGGGATCAAGAAGATGAAGTGGCAATGGAAGTTGCGGCTGTAGAGGAAAATTATGATGAAGATAGTTCAAGAATATTTCAAACGATAAAAGAACAAGAAGAACAAACAAAAATTCCCAAAAGACATGATCCTGAAGTGGAAGGAGAAGATGAAGAAATAATCGCCGAGAAAGAGACAAAAGAGAAAGAAGCACATGTCCAAGAACTTGAAGGAAAAACAAAGAAATTTGAAGATTACAATGGAGAAACGAGAGGAAAAGAAACCAAACAAGGGAAGACTGTTGAGACAAGAAGTGACTATGATAATGTGAGAAAGGTTAGAGAGACTAATGTGGAAGAATCAAATGAAAATAAAGATCCAGAACCGGGAGCAAAGATTGAAGAACTAGAGAGGAAAGAAACAAGTAATCATGGGGTAAAGCTGGTGACTGAAGAGGATAGCCTTACAAAAGGTCAAGAGAATTTAGAAAAGGAGTCATCAAATATATCAAGGAGAGGACCAGTGGGACAAGTAAGCATCCAACAACTTAAGGATGCAGAAAAACAAGAAGATGAGGAAATATCAGAGGCAGGATTGGAGATGCAAGCTAAGATTAAAGAAGAAAAGGGTATAGAAGGAAATGAGAAAGTTGAAGAAGTGGAGATGCAAGCTAAGACTGGAATCAGAATGAAGGACCAAGAAGCTAAGAGACAAGAACCATATGAGCTTCTGGAAAATGAAGAGCATGACAAGATTCCAGAACCGGTTGTCGAAGAAACAAAGTATCAAAGAGAGGAGGAAAAGAGAGTGGAGAATAGAGAAGCTGAAGAGATGAAGAGTTCTGAGGATGTTAGTTCAAAAAAGGTTCAGAAGATTAAAGAAGAAGAAGAAACAGATGGTTTAGAAAAGCACATGGAACTAAGTGAGGTCCAAGAAAATCAACCAGTGGAAGAAGAAGAAGGAGATAAGGCAGTGCTGAAGAAGACAAAGTCTGTGGAAGATTCAAGCCAGTCTCAAGATGTTGAAGAAAAGGGATCATATCAGAAAGAACAAGAAAAAATCCAAGAGCTAATGGCTGAGGAGGAAGGGAAAGAAGAATATGGTGTAAGAGAAGGAGAGAAGAACGAGAAGGCGAAGATAATTGCGCAGGTGGAGTCAAGAGCTAATGATGATAGTTCAAAGAAGAATGAGACAGAAAGATTGAGAGGTCAAAAGCAAAAGGAAGATCATCAAGAACTGGTGGAAATGGAAACAAGTGATCAGAGGAAAGAAGAAAGGGAGGAGAAGATTGTTGGTAAAGAAGTGACAAGAGATGAATATGATAGCTCAAGGAAGAACCAGGACCACGAAGGAGAACATTTAGATAAACTAGAAAGACATGGGGAAGAAGAGATGAGCAGGTCACTTGCAAGAGAGGAAACAAGCAGTGATAAAGAAGAGAACAGAGGAAACAGAGCAGGTGCAGAGACAACAATAAAGGATGATAATAAGCAGTTAGTTGAGGAGAAGGACACAAGTGGTGAAGCAAAAGAGAATAGGAATCAAGAGACTAAGAGTAAAGATGACAGCTCAAGAGAAAATGAAAAACAGGAGTCTCATGAACAAAAGAGAAACTATGAGGAACAAGACAAGAAGAAACTGGGACCAAACTATTACAAAAGTGAAGAGGATGGTGAGGAAGATAAAGAAAATGCAGAAGCAGAGAGGCAAAGAAAGATGAAGGGATTTGAAGAACGAGAAGCAACTAAAATGGTGGAAAGTCATGATCACCAAGATAACATCAGTGAATTGGTGAAAGAGAAAGTGAACAATCAAGAAAAGGAAGACAAGAAGAGAAAGTTTATGGAGGTCTTGGCAAAATCTGAAGACCATGAATCAAAAGAACCTGAAAGTGACAAGAGCAAGGAACTAGTGCAACAAAGATCAACAGATAACCTTAAAGACGAAGAAACAGCAAAGACAGAAACACAAGTCAAGGATAAGGAATCAAGAAAGACTCATCAGCAACTCATAGAAACAGAAACAGGTGAAGAAGAGAGACTTAAAGAAAAAGAGAACAGAGAACCTGAATGTGAAGATGGTAGCTCAAAAAAGATTCAAGAGATAGACAAAGAAGAATCAGATGAACCAAGAAAAGATGTGGAAAGAGACAAGAACAAGCCAGTGGATAGTGAAACAAGTGAAGACGACTCAGAAGAGTTAGAAGTCGAAGTTGAAGACTCAGAAGAAGATTGGGAAGCTGAAGTGATTCAAGAGATGGATTCAGATGATGATAAACTTAGAAAAATAAGAAGAATCAAACTAGGATTTAGATTAGTTGGAGGATCAACATTGTTTATGTCACTTATAGTCATAGTTTTCCGTTTGATTCGTTCCAAGAGAAAAATAAGATGTTACAAGTTCTAACTTCTATTTAAAGCACAATATCATCTTCTTATTATTCCAGTTTTCAGTTGAGACAGTACAGCTTCCTTAGAACACAAGAGGAACCATGACACGCAGAGCATTGTTTTGAGCATCAACAAATCCATATCAAATGCAATCTTTTAGATGAATAGTTTCCTTAGGACTTCTAATGGGCTCAATATAAGGAAATCTCATTTATCGGCCCATTATATTTAGAACCATTTAATTTCATTTTTAATCTGATTTATCGACCCATACAAAATAGTTCACATTCAAAACGACAAGATGGATTGATAAGTAATGTGTTTCAGTCTTCTAATCATTTATATTCTTTGTCCCAATTTTTTTTTTTTGTGATTTTTCTTCTTATTCGAAGAATATGCTTAAGATAAAGGGATATATATTTTCTTTTCGTTATAATGGAAGACAAAACGAGACAACACGTATACGATACATTATAATATGAAGCCTTGAAATGGAAAGCATGAATTGTCAAATCTTGAACCTCCACTACATGTTTGTTCCATTCCATACAGAATTCATGTTCCTATATTATATTTGGTTATAATTTATAAATATAGAATATAGTATAAACGTTTCCTCAATCAGATGATTTTACTAAACACACCCAAAAAAAATTATATTGGCAGATCCTGTCTAAAGTATTTCTCAGCTTAAAGCAAAATATTAATATATATCATTTCAATGGTAGATCTGGTCTAAAGTATTTCTCAGCTCAAAGCAAATATTTATATATAATTTAAAAACTTTAGCAATGTCAGGCCATTATGCAAAAAAAAGAAAAAAAAAAAAAAACTTTAGCAATGTCATTGACTCATTGGTTGTGTATTAGCACGTAGGCCAGTACGTATGCATGCATGTTCTCTGCGTGATATATGTAGGGTATAATATATGTATACTCCTATATTAGTCCTATGAAATTAATAAAATTATAAATTAATTATTTAGAGGATGAAGCGAGTGGTGGTGTATGTACAAGTGTGGTGATGCGTGAGTGATGATGGTGAAGGATGGTGCTCTTCGTGTGGAAACCACACTCTTCCTCTCTTTCTTTATTATCAATCTCTTTCCACTATTTTTATCTCACTATATTTTTCTTCTCAGTGCTTTCCAATCCACCAATCCAATTATTTTTTTACATTTATCGAAACCCTACTTAGAGCATGTTTATTGGGGGATCTTAGTGGGTCTCTTAAGGCGTGGGACTCACTAAATCCCCCAAAAACCATCCCTTAAATCCCTTAATTAAGAGACCCTCTCTCCTTGGTCCTTGCACTATTCACGGGCCCCACTGACACGTGGCGGCCCGCGATTGGTGCTTTTAATTTTTTTTTCAAAAAAAAAGAAAAAAAAAAAAGAAAAAAAAAACAAGGACCCCTAATGGGGTCCTTGCAATAAACTTGCTCTTACATATTATCTATTTGTTTTATTTTTGAAAGAAATATTATCTATTTGTTAAGAGACTCACTTTCAAACGGATCTAATTGTTCATTGCGGTCTTCAGAGGATTTAAGAATCTGTTGCGTGAATACACATCTGATTCGCACTTGATTATTAAATAGTTGGATTCTACTATTTCATATCCTAATCGTTCCATGCATGTAATATGGGTTTTAATTAGTAAGGACTAGTGCCGTACGTGGTGTTATTCTTTTAAAATTTACCTGTATATTACTTCGTTACTATTATCTATACATTGACCCAAATTTCTACTAGTTTATGTGTATATAATTTATGAAATTTGTATTAAGTATTTATTTTGCATAAATGGTTGAAATAAATAGAAACATAACAGAACATACAGATGGATTCTATTCAATATAATATTGGGATAAATCCGTTCAACTTTGATAACTTTTGGTCAAACACTACTAAAATCAACAATTATTGATAACTTTTGGTCAAACATTACTAAAAATTAATAAAATAGTGTGTGATTGATTATCCTCATTTTCCCTCCTTTTCTCCTTTTTGATTCCTTTATTTGTCGTAACAAAAAGGTACAAAAACTACAAAAAAAAAAATCAAGAAAGTAAAGAGAAAAATATATTATTCAATATTAATAACCAGAGGAAGAAAAACGAATTGTTTCTTAAAATAGTACAAAAAAATCGAGTTATTAAGATAATTTATATGTTCACATCCTTAAACTATATATTACACGAATCCTTATATAATACTCTCAACATAGAGAAAATCAGCAACATGTTTCATTTACCGTACCTAATGGTTTCGTCATCTAGTAGAATTACTTGAGATATTACGATAGAAATAATAAACATGACAATAATATCATAAAATCAGTAATTAAGTAGTGAATAAAGTTGAAATGAATTGTGTTAAAGATTACGTACAGTAATGCAACAAGTTGAAATTTTCTTTTTTACTTTATTTTTTGTTCTTCTTTTCCCCTTGAAGACTTGCATCATGCGAGCCTTTGATCATGAAGAGGACAGAACAGCTTCTTGTGTAACTGCATTCTTTGGTTTCCCGTTTTACTCTATCTGTAATAAAATGTTTTGTTCCTTTCTGATTAAGTTATTCTCGAACCGGTATCTAAACTAGAAACAAATATTAACGTTGAACAGGTAAAATTTAGTTCACTTTATAATATGGAAACGAATCATAGTGTAAGTAATCTACACGTTGAAGTTGAAATATAAGAAGGGTACAACAACATTTTTTAAGAACTATAAACAACATTTTTATAATTGCCTTTCTTCTAAAAACATGGTGTTTAATATAGTATCTGGAGTAGTTTATCCCTAAACTTACTGCTGCTTAGTAAAATTATGTATAAATTAATACCAACAAAAAAACACGTAGTGGTGATGTTCCACATATTGTCTCCACCAAGCCAAAAAGTAAATTCAAAAACCTCCATAAATAGAATGAGCATGGACGTGTGTTTTCCACACTTACTCGATTCTCTTACTCGAACAAAAACAAAACACACAAACAAATATACTTTCCTTTGAAAAAATGGATCAAGAACGTAACATGGACATAGAGAAGGAATCAACAACCTTAGACTACTCCAAACGTGCTCAATGGCTACGCGCCGCCGTCCTCGGAGCCAACGACGGTCTGGTCTCCACCGCGTCGTTAATGATGGGAGTTGGCGCCGTGAAGCACGACGTGAAGGTTATGATTCTCTCAGGATTCGCTGGAATGGTGGCTGGAGCTTGTAGCATGGCCATAGGAGAGTTCGTCTCCGTTTACTCTCAGTACGACATAGAGGTAGCTCAGATGGAGAGAGAGAGTGGTGAAGTGGAGAAAGAGAAGCTTCCTAGTCCACTACAAGCAGCCGCTGCGTCTGCCTTAGCGTTTTCCGCGGGAGCGATTGTGCCGCTTTTGGCGGCTGCGTTTGTGAAGGAGTATAGAGTGAGGATCATTGCGGTTGTGGCTGCGGTTACGGTGGCGCTTGTGGGGTTTGGGTGGTTAGGAGCGGCGTTAGGGAAGGCACCAGCGGTTAGGTCGTCGGCTAGGGTTTTGTTTGGAGGGTGGTTAGCTATGGCGGTTACGTTTGGGTTAACTAAGCTCATTGGGTTACATGGACTCTGAACTGTTCGTGCAAATAACTCAGTAAGCGTTGCGGATTCGAGAGTGAAGTTCGGTTGGAAACACATGAAACATGATAGTATGTTTACGGTACGTGAACAAAACTGTTTTACTTCTAAAGTTCTAATGAATGTTCATATTGCAAACACAGTATTATTGCGGGTTATATTTTAGTTTTATGTAAAGATGTAATCAGAATTCGTGATACTCAATGTTTGAGAGACCTGTTTTACGGTGGATAATATAAACTATTAGGAAGTTTCTGTAATAATAATGGTCCAGTTATGTCAAATTGAAAGTTTAATCAAATTATATCGTTTACTAAAGATATAGTCCTTGATTTGATTTTTTTTTTCTTTTGTGATTTATGGAGAACAAATTGTGGTGTGCAAACAAAAGATGCCAAATCGAAACATTATTTATATTAAAAATACGGTTCTCTTCAATTCATTATCATCTAATTTTAATTTTTAACTTAAATATATTACTTCTAATGAATTGATATTCCTACTTTTGCTTGGTGCAACTATGTATATACCATATTATAGGGTGTATATGTATAAATCAATTAAATTATTTAGATGTTTAAACTTAAGAATAGACGGAAAATGATGTTTCGAACAAATAAAGGATCAAATTAGATTAGAGTAAAGCAATGGACCACAGTTTAATAGATCACTCATAACGTTGAACGTAATATATGGATGATCTCGACAACGTTCAAAAAGCTAATAAAAAATAAAAAGAGAGCTACTTTGCAATTGTTGTCGTATGCAATACATATTACGTATGATTTCCATTCATGCTTTTTTCACATCTCCATAAAAGGTGGAGGAGCATCTTTCTTTTTGTTATCACATCTTTTATTATTCAGAACAAGAAGAGATATTTGCGTGCCATAAGAAACGATTTAAAACAAACGTTATTATTATTACATGGGGGAATTTTATTTTTACCCTAATATTATTTTGTAAATTTACCTTTAATAAATTATTATTTTCAAAAATACTTTAATTTTTGATAAAAATAAACTTAATTAATTTTTCTAAATATTTATAAAAAAAATTAGAAATTCAACTTCACCCCTTTAACACTGAACCCTAACAATAATCACTAAAATATAAACTCAAATGTTAATATATTATTGATAGTGTGTATTTTTACAAAGTGATACTTAACTTATGTTATTCTTCACAATTTCTCTTATTATATATATATATATATATAACCCAAATTATACTCTCTATTTTAATATTTTTCTAAGTTTTCACACATTAAAATTATATTGAAATTTAATGATAAATACTCATAAACCATTAATTCTATATATTTAATATCTTTTATAATATCTTGTGTAATAAGCAAAGAAAAACAAATAGTTTTGGAGAAAATAAAGAGAGAGAGAGAAAGTAGGAGAGATGGGATGATTTTGAGTCGTTAGCGAATTTTGTGTTTTTTGGTGTTATTGGGCCAAATTTCCCATTGAACTTAGACCAAAGCTTCTACTATAGTGATCTATATAGTAGATGAAAATTGTGTTAACTCAAGATTATTTTAAAGGGCATATAATGATATTTGTTGTATATCTCAAAACTCAACTATCTTGTTTCCCTGCAAGTTTGTGCCAGCACGAGGGTTCATAAACCGATTATTCAGCACATCTCAGGGAGAAAGATAACATAATTTAAAAAAAAACAAAAAAAAAAAACTCTTTCGTCTCTCTTTAACCTCTCTCAAATCTTCGTGAATGCTTTGGTAAGAAGCATGAAGATGAATCTGTTCATTCTGCATCGACGCAGACACAGCATTACAAGGCCTGTGTGAGCGTTCCAAAACTCCCAAAGTAGACATCTGAATGTTGTGGGGGAGGGGGAATCTACTGTATCTTGAAGATGTTCTTCAGTTTTACAACTAGCTTCCACTCTTCCATGGATAACTCATCCTGCATTTTTGATTGTGTTCATTGGTCATTTTTTTCTATTCAAGATATGATTTGAAAAGGAGAAAACAACTTCGAGTACACTTACCCTGTAGTTAGTTTTGAGTATGTCGATAGATCTCCTCGAAATGTGACTCACAAGCTCATCTTCCATGTCGAAATGCCTCCCAAACATCTTCTGCTCTTCAGGATTTGAAGCAATAATCTGTTTGAAAGAAAAAGCATCGATTACAATAACTCTTTGATCACTCTGTTAACAATAAGATTTGGTAACTTGTAGAAGAGAATGATCCTATTATTACCTTAATAGCCACCTGGCTGCCTTTCTTTGCATAGTCAACAGGCTTGTGGTTGTTCTCAATAGAGGCAATGCGGCCAATATCGATAAACTCTCTACTCGGGACGCAGATGGGAGTTCCAATCTAAGAAAACCAACAAGACAAAAGGTTAAGAAAGTGTGAATCCTAGGACTTGTGTCGACATGTTTGAGAGTATAGGACATGATACCTTAAGTATACCCTCGACGACATCAACTCCAAGGACTATTGGGTCTCTCTTATTGAACACACAGTTAGGTAAAATCTTAAGGACACATGGGAAGACTGCTTCATCTGCTGATTCCTTCTTTTTCTCCTCTTTGATACTCTCAATATACGCCTTAAACTGATCGAACAGATGGTAGATGATATCAGCGCAGAAGATCTTCACTCCCATTTCGTCTGCGAGCTCACGAGCGTCTGTTGTCACTTTCACGTCAAAAGCCAAAATTGTAGCGTATTCCTTCTTCCTCTCGAGCATCACTCCCGCCTTCATTATATCCTTTTTATGCACAGGCCCTATACCGATACCACTGACAGGTATCTTTACAGCTGGAGACTTCAAGAACTCGAGCAATGCTTCCAGTGACCCTAGTGTAGACGCTTGTACATAAACTCCTTCGCCACTTTTGTCAATCCTGCTCAAAACTGACTCCATGTCTTCCATTGCCTGCTCCTTAATTGCTTCGATGTCATCATCAGGTCCAATCACATGCAGGGCAGTGCCAGCAATAGCGTGTTCAAGGCCCTTTTTAAAACACAAACCAAAAAGGGAAACGACATTTAGGATGTGATCCAAACCACTTAACTGCAGAAACTAGTAACTAAGATAATTGTGGAGTCGGTTCAATCACCTGGGCTGTAATTTTAATACCCTGAGCAGCCTTTATTTCTTTATGATGCACATAAGTACCCTGAAACATCGGTCAAGGAATCCACTTTATGAACAATGTTTCTGAAGTAATAACAGTCAAGGACAAATGAAGTAAAGTATCTGAAAGTACCTTCACCCGTAACTCCTTCATTGGATGAGGAGTCAGTAACGCTCTAATCGTTGTTACTATTGGTCCCTGAAATAGGAGAGGAAAAAATACTATTACTTTTCAAACTTCTATGACTATGTACTGTATATTAAGTGCATGACTTGTTGGCTACAGATCACAAGGTCTCTACTTACCTGTAACCCACACACGACGATTTGATCACCTTCATGAAGCACACCGTTTACCAACACAACATCAATGGTTGTACCATGGCCTTCAATAACTTTGACCTCCAAGACAGTACACTGTTCAACCAATTCAAGAAAGGGTCAAGAATTATCATGCTGAAGTAGAGCAGAAAAAAATTGGTCCCTAAAGGAGAGATGAGGTACCTGCACATCGTCAACATATGTAAGCTTCTCAACCATTGTTTTCTGAGCCCAATTAACCAACAACAGCAAAAGATCTGGGATTCCTTCCCCACTGAAATATAAAGAACCAAAGTTAACCAACAATTTAGGATGGATGAGTTGTCTGCTGAGATGTAAATTGAAGACAATAAACAGATATTCATACGTAATAGCACTGGTAGGAACAATACTGAAAGTTTCGCCCATTTCTTTATTCTTGTAGTAAAGCTCAGTGTTGAGACCTTGCTCCTTGAACTGGGTTATAATCTGAAATACCAAAACCATAATTTGAATAAAACGTAAAGTGATAGCGCAAGCCATGCATAAGAAGCTCTAGACGTATAACTTACCCCAGTGAGCCTCATGTTGAATTCATTTACAACATCTTTAGTTTGCTGCTTCATTGCCTTCACGATAGGAGCATTCTTGCATGTTTTCCATCCATATAGCCTATCCACCTGGAGGATGAAAGGATTAATTTTTAACACGGGAACTAACAACAGAGAACAAAAAACTCTCATCCAGCCGAATGACAAGCAGTCTCACCTTATTCAAGGCAACAATGAACTCCGTGTCCCTCATTCTCAATAGATTTAGAGATTCGATGGTTTGTGGCTCTAACCCATGCATAATGTCAACCACCAAAATTGCAAGGTCGCACAAACTTGAACCCCTTGACCGCAGATTCGTGAAGGACTCGTGACCAGGTGTATCAATAACCAATAGACCTGGCACCTTAAGTTTTGCATCGGCTTTCAGTTCCCTGGTCCTCTCTCGGATGTTTTCCGCAGGGAAATATGTTGCACCAATCTGCTGAGTAATACCTCCAGCCTCGCCTTCCTGTACGTTTGTTCCTCTGATGCAATCCAACAGCTTTGTTTTACCAGTATCGACATGGCCCATGATGCAGCAAATGGGAGAGCGGAGATTTTCTTCACCCTCTTTGGGTTCACTGGAAGCTAAGCCTTTACCTTTCTTAGAGGCATCTTTGGCCCGAGTAGCACGTTTTGTACGTGCAGCATCTTCCACTCCAGGCAAATTTTTAGTGGCAGGTGCTGTTCGGTTGTCCGTAGGTTTAGCTGTTGGTTTTTCAGCTTCAGGGCCTGCGTACAAATTCAAAAGATTAGATTAAAACAGACAACCGATGTTTCACTAGGAAGACGGACAGAGAACAACAGCTCATACTAACCTGAGTCTTGTGTCTTTGATACAGCGTCATTTATTTCTTTCTTAAGTACAGGCTGAGCTTTGTCCTCTTCATCATCGAAATCACCTTTGAACTTAAGATCAACATCATCCCCCCAGCTTTTTGCATCCCATTCATCATCTTCATCATCTTCCTCGGCTCCATTCTCCGCAGCAACATCAGCAGTACCTGATTTCTCATCAGTTTCTGCTGACTCTACTAAATCAACCTTTTCAGCGTCTGCTGAAGCCACTTCAGCTAACGTATCTGGTTCATTTGCATGATTCTCTTTTGGGTCTACCTCATCCACCTGAACAGAGGCAGAGTCATTGCCTTTTTGGCGAGCTGACTTTTTCTTGTTGGCATAAACGGGACGCTTTGTGGCAGGCTCACCCTCATCTGCAAGTGGGAGACCTCCACCACTAGCAAGCAACTGGTTCTTAAAAGCCTCCCTCTTAAGAGCTTCACTCTTTTGCTTTGCTGTTAGAAGCTTGCCCTCTAGCTTCTTCCTCAATAGTTTCTCCTTTTCCTTTTCCTTCTTCTTGCGCTTAGCCTCCTCAGCTTGCCTCTCAAGCTCTTCCTGCCTAAGGCGCTCTTCTTCCTCCTTTCTCAATTTTTCTTCCTCTTCCTTCTTCTTTCTCTCTTCAGCTTCTTGCCGCCGTGCAAGAGCCTCTTGCATCTCTCTAACATGTTTAGGAATTTTCTTCTCAGCTGCTTTACCCTTTGCATCCTTCTTCTTCCCCAGCAGTGGCTCAGCTACTGATTCTTCTTGTTTTTCCTCTTTAGCCTCAACAGAAGAGGTTGCTGCAGCTGCTGC
Organism: Moricandia moricandioides; assembly: GCA_905132885.1. NCBI lineage: Eukaryota > Viridiplantae > Streptophyta > Magnoliopsida > Brassicales > Brassicaceae > Moricandia > Moricandia moricandioides. The sequence goes on from CAJHQQ010000759.1 coordinate 106,726, forward strand.
TGCTTTTTTTTCCTTCTCTTTCTCCTTCTTCTTTTTCCTTTTCTTCGCTGCAGCAGTCTCTTCTTCTCCTTCCTTCTCACCAGCATTCTCTACAGGTACAACTGGCTGAGGCTGGGCTTGAACTTTCTCTTCTTCCGCAGGTTTTCCAGCAGCAGGAGCTTCTCCAAGTTCTGCAAGAAGTTTGTCCAAATCATCCTCTTCTTGTACTGTCCTTCCACTCTTATTATTCTTCTTCTTTTTCTTACTCTTCGCAGGTTCTACGACCTCTACACTCTTAGTTTCAGAAGCTTTATCTTTACTTATTTCCTCGGCAACTTCACTTCCTAGCATTGAGTCATCATCACCTAATGAGGCCAAAACACTGGCGCCCTTCTTTTTAGACGACTTCTTCTTACCCGTAAACATGATCTCAGGGCTCTCTTCAACTGTATTAGTCTCCTCTTCATCATCATCAAGCAACGCAGCCGCAAATGAATTAGCACTCTTCTTGGACGATTTAGAAGACTTCTTCTTACCAGAGAAGGTGATTGGAGCAACTTCTTCCTCATCTTTGTTCGCTTCCTCTTCATCTTCATCTTCATCATCATCATCACCAAGTGCACCAAAACCTGAAGCCGCAAACGAATTAGCACCTTTCTTACCCTTCTTACCCGCAAGACTTATGACAGGCTCATCCTCCACTTCACCACCATCATCTTCATCATCCTTATTCTCATCTTCACCATCATCAAGCAAAGCAAAGCTAACAGAGCCACCACCTTTCTTAGCCTTAGACTTCTTCTTCTTCCCTTCAAAAGAAATCTCCGGAACAACATCGTCTTCCTCCACAGCAAAATCATCATCCTGAAGCGCACCTTTCTTATCACCTTTCTTACCCTTCTTCTTCTTCCCAGTGATAACAACCTTGTCCTCCTCACCTCTAGGCGGATCCTCAGAGAGCTCCGTACCTATAGAGTACTCATCGTCATCGATCTGAACAGCTTTCTTCTTAGATTTAGCACCACCACCACCACCACCGAGAGACGAAGCAGTGGGTTCATCGTCTCCACCACGAGCACTCGGCTTCTTCCGCCCCATTGATAAATTATCTGCAATCAAACGGAATCTCAATCTATCTACGTTTTCGAGATCGGCACAAAAACTAAGTATGAGAAAGGCGATGATACTGTGTGTATGAGAGGAGAATCGAAGAAGCTTTTGCCTTACGTCGGAGAGGGATAAACCGATTAGGGTTAGCAAGCTTCGGAGATAGCGCGGCGCAGAGATAGCAAAGAGGAACACCGAAGCTTTTTCTTTTTTTTTTTGAAGGTTCCCTAGGGTTGAGTCCAAATAATAAAACGCTGTGTCTATACCGATTCTCACCAGTCACAATTTCTAACGCTGATTAAATACTACTGAATCGGTTTCATTAGATAAATTTTATTTTAAATCAGAATAAATATTTATTTTGATTTTATGATGGTTAAATTTTCATACAACATTCGATACTTTATCCGCATTATAGTATTCTGTAACGTCTAATGTTTAATGCATTAATTATCTAAAGTATTATATTTTCAGATGACCTCCTCGTAAACATCTTTTCCTTTCCTTAGTATTTCCAACAGATACATAATCAAACTTCAATCATAACTTGTGTGGGATTGTGGGGAGGGCCATCGTGGATAAGGCCCATAAATTAAACATGCTTAGACTAGGCCCATAAATACAATAAGGAAAATATTACATTCCTTTATATGAACATGAGTTTAGTGGTGAGGACAAAGATGTGGAAGGTGCAGCTGACCATATGATTAGGACGAAGCCAGAGCAGTAGGTCTTGGTCATACGAAGCATATGAGTTCTCAAGGATGCAATAACAACTAGCTATGTTTCTCACTTGGTTCTCTTCCCAAGCTGATGTGAATCCAAGAATGTTACAAGACAGTGAGAAAGCACCGAGCTTACAGAAGCAGTAAAGAGACTGGTATTTTCTTTGTCAACTGCTCATATATATTAAATTATGTTTTGATAACTAAAACTGATCTTATGGTAAAAAACTTCTAAAACAATAGTAGTTGAATACTTTTTTCAATTACTCCATAGAGGTAAGATGCTAATATTACAACTCTTCTGTTCAAAGGGTTCATAGTCCATAGGACCATAGTTACTTGCTCAATCCACTTGCATGTTTCTTCTTCTCTTATTTTCCCACCTTAAATTTACCATGGCTCATCAATAATTCAACTACACAATTTATTTGAGTTAGTCATTTTTTGTATACTACTATATTATTATTCTTATACTAGTATTGAGTTTTCTAACCAAGTTCTTAATCTGTCATTTTAAACAAGATTCCCAACAGTGCACACAAAAAAATTCCCAACAGAAACTCGCGAGTTTTAAAATTAGTAATAATCACATATATACGAATATATAATAGTACAAAATACTATTTTTGATACCCAATTATTTTTCAACTTTTAAGTGTACCTACGACAATCGAGTGGCTATTATATAATTTCGTAGAAAACTCATTATATTCAGTCCTTTAGGAGCTATCGAAAAGGATGGTCCTTGATATCACCTTTCAATGCATTTTTCATGTAATTCATTAACCATCACAAATCTAAAAGCTATATTAATAACTCCTAATGATGCTGTAAATTTCCTAACCAATGCCATGTACTTGTACGCTATGCTAAATAGGCTGATAATTAACCTAAGCTACAAATGTTGTTCCTTTGACAATTTACAGTTTATTATAAACCACCATCGTGCTAGTAAATTCATATACTATATATATCGTATAAAAAAATCATGTGTATGGAGATACAATACAAATGTTGCTGAATGCATAACTAAGATATTGAACATGGTATGAATGTATTTTACGAACTTGCATACAGTAGGATTTATCCATATTATCTATTATACTAATAAAAAGAAATATAAAATATGTAGGTTTAAACGCTGGAGAAATTAATTACTTAACGGTTGAACTTGATTGTTTTGGTCGTAATGTTTAGTGTTTAAATTATTGATTTAGCTAATTACGTTGAATAATGCCGTCAAATCGATCCAGCATGATACAAAAATCAATAACAATATATACACATCACTTTTGTTGTACCACAAAGCTTAATGCATATGTATTTAGCAAAAAAATAAAAATAATAACAATATTAACAAAAATTTATATAAAGTAGTAGTAGTAACGGAGGCTATGTGTGGCCTCAACGGGAAATGGTGACCATTTACTTCAATCCCGAAAATGACTCACATCTAACCACTTCCCTTCTAACATCCTATCATGCTTTACACAGTACTAAATTTTTTTATTTATTGCTTTAATTTGGGTTATAATATCAATTTATAATTCCATCATATCTCAAGATTCATTTGAAGTTAAGCCGTGTTTAGATTAGAATAATTTGTTTATGTGAATGTGAGGGAACAAGTCCAGATCAGTAATCAGGATGTATTAGTAGATTAATGGTAAATTTAAATGTTGAACTACGAAAATAATAACTAAATAACCCTCAATGATTAAACGTCAATGGGATCCACGTTAGGGTCAGCATCGTAATTTCCAAAGTCACCCGCCACAGAATTCCAAAATACTTTCCAAGAAAGAAAAGTTGATCCTCATCTCGAACAACCTTTTCACCGTTTGCCTCTCATCTATAATCCTTCATAAGTTAGAGAGTTTGTAATTATATTTGTCTTTTACATTGTTCTATTGTCTGATACGATCGTATCTAATAAGAATACAATTAATGTTGTAGAACGAATTGAAATTTATAAATATATATGGACTTATCTACAAAACATTTGTTTCGAAGCAAAACATTTTAGTAATTAATAAGGATTAATTGTAATTTTCAATAAATTAATCGAATTTACTATAATTTATTATTTTATAATTATAAAATTACATAATTACAAGCAATTAAATTTATAAAAGTTAATATATTTATTAATAATTACTCCTTCCGTTTCATATTAAGTGTCGTTTTAGAGAATTTTTTTTTTTACAAAATAAGTGTTGTTTTCGACTTTCGATGTAAAATTTATTAATTTTATGTTGCAGTTTATTTTTCTATTGGTTAAAAAATGGTTAAGTGTATATGTAATTGTGTTTTTATATAGAAAATATACAAAATTAATTGTTTTCTTAGTCCGTGTGCAAACCTAAAATGACACTTATAATGAAACAGAGGGAGTATTATTTTAAATTATAAGGAGTTTTTACTAGCTTCAGATTTAACTTTTGACACGTTAACAATAATACAAATCACTATTATATAAATTATAATTGTATTATTTATTGTTTTAAATGTAACGCTTTTCAAATCTATATATATTAAAATTTAAAATGTTACATTCCAAAATATTTCATTAAAGTGTTTTATATATGTAAAATTTCAAAATCAGCATTTATATGTTTTCAATATTTTAGTTAGCATAAATGTTTACATTATTATACAATATTATAATCAGCCAATATTTTTACTAATTCTTAGTATTATATTATAACTTTTACATTGAGACAGTTCTATAAAAAATAGCACTATCAAACAAATCTAAATCAACTTAAAATATGAAGCATCATTGCTTACTTAAATATAACAGTAATAATTATTTTTTGTTCTCATAGCTAGGATCATTTTAATTATAGTTAGTGTATTATCAAATCTAAATCATAACTACAGTTTACCAATTGTGCTAAGGTAATACACTGTAATTGAAAATAATATCCAAAATTGGAAAATATAAAGGAAAAAGAAATTATTAAGATTCCACTGTGGCTCAAACAAAGCAAAAGTATCAAACAAAAGGTAATAAAATTAAACAAATTAGGTAAAGAGAAAAAAATATAATAATATAAATACTATTGGAATGGCTCCTTGAGGTTGACAAGAAAGATCCATCAACAGAAGAAAGAAAAAATATTTACAAACTCTTTAACTCCATAAAAACCTTCCACCTAGAGATTTCACTCTTCTTCCTCATGTAATCTCTCTCTCATTTTTTTCTTTATGAATTTTTATTTTATTTTATTTTTCCATTTTTAATTTTATGTTTTTTTCATTTTTGTATCTTCACCGTCAAAAATACAGAGAGTGTTGTGGGTGAAAACAAAACCCTTAACGATGATGCAGCTTGGTGGTAGTACAACCACAGCCGCCACAACAGAAGCGGCGCCGTTACAACCGAACGAGCCAGCCGCTACAGAAGCTGCGCCAGCAACAGCAGCAGCGGTTGGGGCTTTTGAGGTCTCGGAGGAGATGAACGACCGTGGTTTTGGAGGAACCAGGTGGCCGCGGCAGGAAACGCTTGCGCTGCTGAAAATACGATCTGACATGGGAATAGCGTTTCGAGACGCAACCGTTAAAGGACCCTTGTGGGATGAGGTTTCCAGGTGCATTTCCATGACCTCCTTTATTCCTTTGTCCTTTTTTTGGAAACTTTCTTTTTTTTTTTGCAAAATTTCCATTGGAAATGGTTATTACAAGGATCTCTATTACCAAGCATGTCTTTTTTATATAGTTTAAGTGGCGGTGTTTAATTAAGATCTGTCTTTTTTTTTGTAGAACTAAGTATCTTCAGATTTTTTATTTTTTTTTGTGTTTTGTTCTGAGGAATTGTTTCCCTAATTTCGTTCTTCAATGAGATTTTCCAAATTTTATCATCGTGAGATTCAGATTCGGACAGTTCTTGAAGTGTGTCTAATTTTTATTTTTTGAACTGTAATTTATTAGCTGTTAATATACATAAAATAAGTTGTGTCATGTTTTAGTCATGATGAGATTGTGGAGGCCAAAGTACTTTCACAAACTCTCTAACTCATGCTGATTGATCCACTTCTCAACTATATGTCATCATTTTACTGATTTATTTTTTAAAATAAAAAAAATAGTATTTTTAATGATCATTTCATACAAATTTTGAGAGTTTATTGTTTTGTTTTGTTTTTCAGGAAAATGGGGGAGCTTGGTTACATAAGAAACGCAAAAAAATGCAAAGAGAAATTCGAAAACGTTTACAAATATCACAAACGAACCAAAGAAGGCCGTAGCGGAAAATCAGAAGGCAAAACTTATCGCTTCTGTGATCAGTTAGAAGCTCTGGAGACTCACTCAACCTCCTCTTCACTCCACCATCAACAAACGCAACCTCTAGGGCCACACACCAACAACAACATCTCCATGTTCTCCACTCCTCCTCCGCCGCCGACAACAAACATCACTCCTGTGAACATATCTTCGTTTCCAAACATCTCCGGAGACTTTCTGTCGGATAATTCAACATCTTCTTCGTTTTCTTATTCCACTTCTTCTGACGTCGAGGCTGGTGGAACAGCCTCTACGAGGAAGAGAAAATGGAAGGAGTTTTTGGAGCGGTTAATGAAACAAGTTGTTGATAAGCAAGAAGAGCTTCAACGCAAGTTCTTGGAAGCTGTTGAGAAGAGAGATCATGAGAGAATGGTTAGAGAAGAATCTTGGAGAGTTCAAGAAACTGCTCGAATCACCCGCGAGCACGAGATCTTAGCTCAAGAACGCTCCATGTCTGCGGCTAAAGATGCCGCGGTCATGGCGTTTCTTCACAAGTATCAAGAAAAACCGAACCCTCAAGGTCAACCAATCTCACAACCACAACCGCAACCGCAACTTGCTAGATCACAAATGCATGCTAATAATACGGACCAGCAGGCCACATCTCAGCCGTCACAGGCAGTGATACCGACCTTGGACACTACCAAAACAGACAATGGTGATCAGAACATGACTCCTGTGTCGGCTTTCGGGGCAGGAACAGGGAGCTCTTTGCGGTGGCCGAAAGTGGAGATAGAGGCATTGATAAAGCTGAGGACAAATCTTGATCCAAAATATCAAGAGAACGGACCTAAAGGACCGTTATGGGAAGAGATATCAGCAGGAATGAGAAGGTTAGGATTCAACAGGAACTCAAAGAGATGCAAAGAGAAATGGGAAAACATAAATAAATACTTCAAGAAAGTCAAAGAGAGCAACAAGAAACGCCCTGAAGATTCCAAGACTTGTCCTTACTTTCACCAGCTTGATGCTTTATATAGAGAGAGGAACAAGTTCCACACCAACAACAACAACATAGCATCTTCTTCCTCAACTTCCGGTTTAGTCAAACCGGATAATTCGGTTCCTTTGATGGTCCAACCGGAGCAACAATGGCCTCCAGCTATGGCAACTATGGTTGGTGCAACGGCTCAGACCGATCAACATCTTCCTCCTCCTCAGCCGTTGGATCAGAACTTTGATGATGAAGAAGGCACAGACGAAGAAGAATACGACGATGAGGAAGAAGAAGAGGAAGGAGGTGAGTTTGAGCTTCTGCCGAGTAATAAGAAAGACTAGTGATCTTTTTAAGTTTTGATACAGAAGAACAGTAATTAAATATTGGAAGGGGGTGTGTTTTTTTATCTTTGATTTTTATGTTATACTGAGGTAAAAGTTCATAGTTGAAATAAATAAATAAATAAATAAAGTTTGTCCAAAATAAATAAATAAAATTTATCCAAAATAAATAAATAAAGTTTGTCCAAAATAAATAAATAAAATTTATCCAAAATAAATAAATAAATTAGTAGTGTTAGTCCATAGTGACAATGTGTGGGTTTCATAAGTATAACTAGTAGTGTTGATGCTTAACCTTCAAATGAATGGTTCTTGTTGTTGGTGACTATGTGTATTTGTTTTTACATATAATTGCTGTTGTTTTGTCTACATTATAAAAATATAAAAACAAAATTATAAGGTGGGACAGAGAGACGAGAGTTACTCATCCTTTTCTTTTCCAGTAACAGTTTCCTTGGTAAAATAAAATAAAACTAGAGTATATATTAAAGTTTATATAAAAAATGCCAAGTTCACATGCACACAATGAGAGATAGCAATGGGGTTTGGGGTCCACGTGTAAAAAGGAATCTTCATCTCTTTCTCTGTCTTCTTCTCTTAATTAGTTGCCCTAAAATTACAACACTCTCTTTTATTTGTAGGGGTAACTTCATCAAAAATAATTGTTAAAAGAATAAATACAAAAATAATTGTTAAAGGATAAATACAAAAATTGAACTGACGAATGCACGTGAAAGATCCAACGATGTATAAACACAACTCTTATTTGAGACGATTATTCGCTGTGTCATGATTAATTTCTCAGTCCTAGTGACACATGTTTGGTCGCATTTCCGATAACTAAATATTGATGTCTACTAATGATCGTGACTCGTAAAGTTTTTTTGTATGCTTACTTATATTATATATATGTACACACAAACTTGCTCGTGGACTCAAAGGATTAAGAGATCATACAAGTGTAGTTTTAATTTGATTCTGTTGATTAGATGCTTAAACATTTCCTACGTATAAGCTATTTGCAGAAAAAAAAAACTACGTATACTCATGACTGAGTTTGGTTTCAATTTCATGAACATTCATCATGTTATTAAGTAATATGTTTACTGGTATCAATTCGTGAACATTGTTTACTGCACATGTCAACAATGACATACCAACTTGGTCTGTACGTTAAGTAATATATATGAATAGATGCTTGTATAAATTATAAACTAAGATGCCATTAATTAGTTAGACAACTTCATGCCATAGATCTAGCTGTAGATGAATGGGTTTTAGTCTATATGTTTGGAAATAACATAATACGTACTAGTTTCTTCATGATCGAGAGTTTCATGTCTTGGCTAGTTCTAGATAATCACACAAATATGTTAAAATCAGCTAATGGCATTAGAAATGTTTTTTTTTACATCAATTAGAAATGTTTAAAGTGGTAATTTACAGGTAGAGAATCCAACCATAACCATTCAACTAGTATAATAGAATTAAAAAAAAAACTTTTAATCCCACTAATTATTTTCTCAACTAAACTAGTGGTAACATGGCCCTTACATCCCCCACTGTGGTGATTCCAATCCAAACAATCTGGAAATAACATGAAGAATATTGAGGCACCAGGTCATCGAATCTATTGTCAATAAATTGGTTAATTAATATACAATGAACAAAATAATTTAAAATAAATGTCATTTTACAGTTTTTTATACAAAACAAAAACATAAGTAAAAAATCTTATAACTCTAAAATTTTGAGATTTGGTATATTTTACTATATATTAGTTTAACTTGAGGTTAAATTAGAGATTTTATGACAGAATTTATACTAATAACTAAACATGATATTTATTCCGCAACTGAAAAATAATGATAAACAACACTTTTCTTTAAATATTTAACTTTTATAAATTAAACGCTGTTTTACTTCTCATTTGTGTGAGTGTGTGGGTGTGGTATCTCATTTGTTTAGTAAAATACATATTTAAAAAAATCGGAATCGTGAGTTAAAAATGATCTAATCAGGCAATAAGTAGACTTAAAAATACACTAAAAGGACCTGTTGAAAATATATACAGTATGTCCTTATATGTATAAAGTAAAATAAAAATTGCCAGTCCACGGATGTAGAAAGTTGATGCATGAAATATTTGTACGTCCAAATTTCTCTTTGTATTTATTAGATGTTATTTGAAAGTTTATAAAGATATTTTGGATCGGTTTCAATTTTATTGCGAGGGTAATAACTTCTTACCAAGCCACCTACTTATAAGTACTTACTATCAATTTTCATATCGTATGATGTCTACATAGAGTTGTAACGAGGTTTGATGTTAACATGCCTGTGGTAATATTAATTATCCTCGTTGAGTTTACACATTTTATGAAAACTTTTTTGTTGTTTTTGATTTTATAAAGAAGCTCTGAATCTTGAGTACTCATACTTTCTTCGTATAAGGACATGTTTATCCAGATTTTTTAAGGTGAAATTTTTAACTTATAATTTCACTTCTTTTTTTTATTACAATTTTTCCTATAAGAGACGTCTCTTAGGTCTCTTATTTAAGAGGCGGTTTTTAAGTTTTCTTAGTTAAAATAAGTAACGTTTCTTAGAAAATCTAAAAACTTCATGCTAAGAAACATGCAATAAACATGCTCTAAAAGCCCATATAGTATGTTAATTAATTCAGTTTAGTTCCTATCTATATACCATCAAAGCTTGAACTTGTGATCTTGAGGTCGATTTACTTTGGAAGATCCTCTGTCCTTTAGTACACTAGTAGAGCCAACACAAACGTTGGCTGAAAACAAACAAACCAAAACTTGTAGGATGTAGCTTTTGTAAAGTATTTAATCGTACCTTTATATAACTAAATATACAAAAATATAAGATTATTTGCTCTGAGTCATTATTTTTTTTCAAGAATAGAACAGAAAAATTTGTAATGAGCGTGATGTTAGACGGTTCGAAACAATTTTTGGCACCGAGTAAGTACCTCCATGAAAAGCTATCAACAGTGGACATCATTTCCACCGTATTAATTTTCTTTCATGTCAAAACTATATACCGAAATTAAAAGAATTGAAAATTGAAACATAAAAATTCCGAAGTGTGCATGTAAAAGGAAAAATGATTTATGAGAAAGAGTGGTGGCTACTTATTAGGAACGGAATCTTCTTCTTTTTCTTTTCCATGAATGTTTTTCTTCTTTTTCTTTTGTATACATCTTTGTATTTTCTTTTTCCATATCTCTTTTCCCAGGGGCTAAAACAATGATGACGACCCAAATACTGAATATGTATAAGCGCATTTTCAAATTGATGAGTTCTTGAATATCTTGTAACCCCAATTTCAATTAGAGACATTATTGGAAAATTTCCTTTAATTAACATAAAGAAGTGACATATAAAAAAAAAGTGATTCTTTTTGCTATAAATAGAATTTTGAAAATGAGTTTGTGCTTAACATAATATCAAAATGGCTTTTACTTTTGTCTTGCCACGGAAAAGGTCAACATTTCGTGGGAGAAGATAAAGAAATATTGAGCTGACGATTTCTCATGGCGCTGAGGACTGAGAATCAAAAGTATAGTGTCTAAGACTAACCTATAATTTTCTGCAGTTGAAAATTTTAAATATCACTATTTTGAATAATTTATACTTTGTAACCCTTTGCAATATCACTAATCATCAAATTTTGACACACACAAAATAAAGAAGAAATTAAATAAAAAGTATTGAGTTAAAATAATATTTGAAAATCAGTTTATTTCTGTGACATAATATTAGTTTTTACAAATACGAATTACTTATATAACTCAATGAATTTAAATTATTTAACTTATTTACCTTGTTAATATTTTTATTAATTAGTTTTTGTAAATTAGATAAAAATGTATTTACCTTTTTAATATGGGTAAAACATAAAAGACCAACCTTTTAAATATATAATGAGTTTCTAGAAATCTAAGATAAAAACTGAAATATAAATTAATTATTATAAGTTATTTATTTTGTAAACATTTATATATGGGTATAATTAACTGATGTATTATATTGTCTTTCCTTGTGTCTAAAAAATACTCATTAAATAAATATATCTGGTTAACATCTTTTTTTTTTTAAAAATTATGCACTTTATTTAACTTCTTATCTTTTATTTTATGTAAATTTCTTTATTCACCATTTTCCTTTCTGTTTTTTTTTTTTAATTTATCATCCGAATGTAAAATCTCATTTTAACTGACTTCACATTTCATACCCAACAAAAAAACTGAATTCACATGTCTTTGAGAAATGTTACAAAGATAATGTAGTACGTATTTTCATTGTTGACAAAAAAAAATGTAGTATTTTCATTAAAAGAAAAACATTACTGTACAAATTCGAATATGATGTGTGCTTGTTGGGTCCACCTCGTGGTTTGTAGGCACAAATTACAGAAAGAAACGCACCAATGCCATCCACCACACGGACGGTACTTATGATTTAGATGATTTAATTTTTAAGGTATATTTATTTATAATGGGAATAAGAAATACTAACATTTCACAATTTGCAATAATATTCAAAGGAAAGAAAAAATGATGAAACCGACGATCCAGTTTTAATTCGTAGGTCCAAATTTTTAGTAGGTGTGTCGGTACTGTAACCCATGGATACAGATGGATGCTTGATTAACCTTGGCTTCTCCTCACCTATTGAGCCAGTATTTAATCAGTCTATACCATTGAACCTTGTGGTTCTACTTAGATACGCATGATAATATATTCCTAAATTTTTTAATTATTTTATTAAATACCACAAACAGGAACACTATACTAAAAAAACAAGCTATTTACTTACATTTTGTTGTATATGTTCTTTTTCACCCCACTGGGTAGTTTGACATAAAAGTGTATATAGAGGATTATAAAAAAAAACCATTTAGGTGAAAATGTTAGTGTTGATGTCCATAGGTGAAGATGTTTTGTTCAACACTATCTCGAACTCACTTGTCTCATTGTCTCCTTCTCCTTCATCTTCATCTTCAAAATCATCTTCTTCACTCTCTCCTTCTTCTTCACCTTCTTCATTACCAACTTTGTCTCTTTGATCAGTCTTAAGCTCAGTCTGCGTTTCTTGTGGGAGAAGCAACTGTCTCTGTGGAGTTACCATTAGAGGCAATATTGGCAATGCGCCACTTCTGTTCCTCTCATTGTGCAAAGCTTCGAGCTGGTGAAAATAAGGGCAAGTCTTAGAATCAAGAGGTCGTTTCTTGTTGCTCTCTTTAACTTTCTTGAAGTACTTGTTAATGTTTTCCCACTTCTCTTTGCATCGTTTTGCGCTTCTATTGTATCCTAATCTTCTCATCCCTCCAGAGATCTCTTCCCATAATGGCCCCTTAGTACCATTTTCTTGATAGTTAGCTTCAAGATTTTTCCTTATCTTTATTAAGGCCCCGACCTCGGTCTTAGGCCATCTTGAAGAACTGGGAGATAGTGAATGGTTGCCATCGAATAGAACCGGCCTTGGCTCTTTACTCTCAAATGTTATTGAATGTTCACTATGATGTTGTTTCCTTTGTGGTACTTTATGTTTCTGATGTGGTTGTTGTTGTTGTTGTCCTCCTGAGATTTTGTGTAAGAAGGATATGATTGCAGCGTCTTTAGCCACAGCATTAGACCTCTCATGAACTAGTGTTTCATGTTCTCTACTGACTCTCGCTACCTCTTGGACCCTCCAAGCATCTTCTCTTGAGATTCTCTCTCTTTCTCGAGTCTCCAAAGTTTCCAAGAACCTCTTTTGCATCTTCTCTTGTTTCTCCATCAACTCTTTTGTCAACTTTGTAAGCAATCCTTTCCAATTTTTCCTCTTCTTTCTCGATCTCTTGTCCTGATGATGATCTTCTTCCTCGTCAGATGCAGTAGATGAAGAAGTTGAGCTCGAGAAAAGGTTCATGTTTATCAAGTCATTCGAAGTTGGTCTAAAACTAGTATCATGGTTGTTGCTATAAATAGGGAAAGATGTTGTAGGAGACTGTTTCTTGGCGAGGAAGGTAGGGTTTGTGGCTATGGGTTTCACACTAACCTGATGATAATGATGTTTCAAAGAAGTGGTTGCGGTCACGGTCGTGGTGGCTGCAGAAGATTTTGCGGGTTGTGACTCGGGTTCGGGTGGATAGGAATTCATGAGAGCCTCCAAAGCTTGTAACTCTTCGAAGAACCGGTACGTTTTGCCTTCGGATTTTCCGGTACGACCTTCTTTGGTACGTTTGTGGTACTTGTACACGTTCTCAAACTTCTCTTTACATTTCTTTGCTCTTCTATTGTAACCAAGCTCCATCATTTTCCTAATTATTTATAAAACAACAAATATTGTAACCAAATATTTATCTAGTTTATTTGCATAGTTAAATGTAAATTTGTATTTAGACTTTGAGATACATACACACAAATAATTAGACGTATAAGAACATTCAAATGAAATTACCAAAAAATATATGATATTGACATATGTCAAAAAAATGTGGAAACCGTATATACAAGATCATAAAACTTCTGCTTATTTTTTCAGTATGAAATATATATATATATATGCATGTATCATAAATATATTTATCTATTTTATTACAAAGTTAAATGTAAATTTGTAATTAGATTTATCTAGTTTTTTTAGAACAGAGATTTATCTAGTTTATACATAGTTAAATGTAATTTAATTAGATTTTAAGATACATATAATTAGCCCTATAATATTCAAATAAAATAACCAAAAATATGATAAATAGGCATATCCAAACATGTGTAAAACCTATAGACAAAATCATAAACTTCTGTTTTTTTTATATGAATATATATGCATGTATCATAATTATATATATAACAAGAACCTGGAGATTTCTTCCCATAAGGGAGCTTTAAGAGTGGAGTCACGAAAGGCTTTATCCATCTCCGAACGTATTCTCAAGAGAGCTAAAGTCTCCGGTCTTGGCCACCGGTTTCCTCCTCCACCGCCTACTTCGCCAGCTTCCTCCATCTTCATATCTTTCTCCTCCTCGACTGAACCGCCCACGCGGCCACCACCGGAGCTATCTAACAGTCCTGAAGAGTTTCCAGACATACTTAAGACTCGAATCTAGATGTCTCAGAGAGTGTTTAGAAGAGTTTGAAGAGACAACGAAGGTTGTGGTTGAATTTTCTGTTTTTTTTTTCTTCTTCTTTTCTTGTCTATTGTGATTTTATCTTAGAGGTATTTAATTGGGTGGGATGGACCATTCATCTAAATATTATTTATAATATATTTTTATTAGTGATATATTTTGCATTATTATTATTTATATATCATAAAAGAGGAGTGGGACTTAAAAGTGGAACTATTTTCGCTTTCCTTCTGTCTTTTTAAATTTGGGAATCTTCTCATTGCTGATAAGAAAATTTTGGTACCAAAAAATAATTTCATATAAATTAAAGTTTTATGTATATTTTTATCTCAGTAGGTGTAACATCTGATTAATGATTGGCTTATCAGCTTTTTCGGCATTAAATATTTCAGAAACTTGCCATCGATTCTGGTTAAAAATTAAAACCATAATTAGACTAAATAATTTGAAAGAAATAATTTATGAACTGTTAAAACTGAATTTTGTAAACTCTAAAACTACGATCCGATACTAGAAACAATTGCTCATTCATTACGTCAATCCATATATACTTTTACATATAATTATTTTAAAGGAGTTTTAACGTGGATGTATAATTGGAGGGTCTTTAACTGTCCCACTTAGCCGCTTGTGACCTGTGATTTACATTTTTTTTAAAAAGTTCTCTATTATATATGGTTACTATGTAGAGTATCTGGTATATTCATGGTAAATAATAAATAAATAAATCAAGATGATGATTCCATTTGAAATAATAACAATAGAAGAAGATTGTGAGCTGTGGAGAAACCAAAAGAATATAATTACATTAGTGTTTAAAATGATTGACATCATAATAGATGCTTTTCGTCTAAATTATTATAAAAAATAATCAAAGGTACGTAATCAGCAAGAACAGCTGCAGACAGAGATAGGGATAATATCGCGGGTAGCGTGAGCCCACGTGGGCCCATATTAGCTTCTCACCGCCGCTGGATCAAAACACAAATAAACCGACTGTTAATTTACCTTTTTACCCCTAATGTTGACCTAACCAATCTAATCATGCAACTAGTTTGTAACCCAATAACTCACACGTCATTGTTCACCGTCTGTATTTATCATATGATATATCTTTGTCATTCAATATATTTACATGTTGAAACATTACATTTTCCAATTTTATTGACGATATGAGGTAGAAAAGAAGTGTGGTGTTATTAGTATTGTATGCGTGGAAGTTTTGATGTAACATCAAATTAAGGTATTAAATTAGACGTGGAGTTAGATATAAATGTCTGAGTTCTATATGGTTATTAGGCGGATATCATTGCATTTATGAGAAAAAAAGCAAGTAGAGACATGGTTTAGTTAGCTTATGACCTACCTTATTTAATGGTATTGATTTATTTTCGGTGCCTAATAAGTAATAGAATGTATCATTTTTTACGTGAATATGTTGTTGTTTCTTCGACTACCACTGATTTTAATTTTTATTTATTTCTTGCCCGTACGTATATATTTGCATGTCATGCCAATAAAGATCAACGTGTTTTCCGTTTGTAGATATATTCATATTATAGATAAATCAAATTGAATAACGTAAACGTATATCTTAACTGGTAACATATACATGTAAAATCAATCAAGCCTGATTTTCACTGGTCAAATTTAGACTATACGTATACGTACGCTTTTACAAACGTAACCACGTGAACTTTCTAAAAACTATAATGATTTGTGGGTTATTATAATTTACTTTTATATATAGTTAGATATATCTTCATGTAATCATCAGAAAGTATAGTTAAAAAGGCTTCTAAAACAAATACAGTTAAAATATTTTCTCAAAATTTACGTTATAATTGTCAGATTAGAATTTTGCTATTTGTATCATAAATTTTCGTATATATATATATATGCTTATAAACTAAGAAGCATTAAAAGGACAAAACTGCATAAAGATTTTTTTGGAGAAGGCGATCACATTTTATTTATGGAGATGTTTTAGTATAACAAAACATTAATAAATAGGAGAATGGACAATCTTACTGGCAGATTGTTTTTTGTCTGAAACACCAAACTCATCCCCTTCTTTTTGCATCTCTTTTTTGTTTGGCTAAGTTATGTTAATTTTTATATTAATATTTATTATTTATTCAGAAATTGATGCTGAATACAAATTATTAATTTCCTTTTTTTATTTATAAGCTGGATAATAGATTTAATGATAGAAATAAAAGCAGTGGTTACAATGAGCTGGTTTCAGTTGTATTTCCACTACGTATGGCTCTGTAAAGCGATCCCAACTAGATTTCTTTCTACGTATACATACACCGTCTATGTATAAAATTATAACAAAAAAATCACATCGAGAAAATAATTTTAAGCGAATAATTATACTGACAGTAATATCACATCGAGATAACAATTCTGTGGCTCTCATGAACATTATATATATATATATATATATATAGCCTTATTACTTGTATTTATAAAAATAACTACGGTGACGATTGGTTAGATTTCTTTCCTACATATATAAAGTGGAAAGAAAAGACCTAATTATTTTTATGTTTCAAAAAAATAGTTTTTAATTATGAATATTCACGACCGGGTGATTATGGTCGAGTGGTAAGGAGACGGGACTGAGACGCCAACACGTTTCAGGTTCGATGCACCTGCTGCGCGAAACTAAGTCACAATTATCCTGGTCAACTTACACGGATATGAGTCCATGTTTTAGGGTCCATTTGAATACCCGAAAAAAAGGTCTATCCGTGGGATACCCTAGGTTAATAAAAAAAAAAAATTATGAATATTCAAGAGTTTGTAAAACGGTATGATATGTATTATATAGGTCAACCTCATTTGTCATGCCAAGTTCGTTACCGTCCATCGTAATCAACCAGGTCATTGTCAACTACTATAGTAATTGGAATAATTAACATATTTTGATCTTACCGTAACCTTGTTTGGCTTGACCTAAATTAAAAAAACGTAAACTACAATAGAAACAATTGTTTATTTTGTGAGACCCACTATTGATTATTTGGTGATTTTCTTATCGTTATTCACTTAAAATTACATTTTAATTTTTTTTTATCTGTTAGCTCTAACGTATGCATATGTTCCCAATTCGCTTTGTCGATGCATCGTCGAGGAAAATGATGATTTTTCAGGCCTTACAATGTTAAAAGGGCTGGTTGGTAAGCCCAATTGGTTTTCTCCAAGTCAGTTATCTTCATTTCAATTAAACCTAAAGTATTTTAGAAAATTTTCCTAGGTTAGGGCCTTCGAGGTGCATGAGATGGGCCTATTTGATTTATCAGTTTGAAGTTCATGTTTTTAAGAATGTTGTTTGTTTAGAAAATAATCAGAATGTAGCTCTACTTGAATTGTTCAAGTTTGGCTGCTTTGTTTTTCACATACTGAATTGAATATATATTACATATTGGTAATATGTATATACACATCTGAAAATGATAAATATTGAAAACAACCATTGTAGAACGTGTAATAGCCAGGTACATTCTAAAACTAACACGAACAAACATCAAAACTATAAATAAAATGAGACCAAAAACAACCATATACTCATTTTTAAAAATCAGAAATTCCTTAAAAAATTACAATTAAATTTTGTTAAGCTTTTTTTATACTCAAACTTTTTACTATCCAATATAATAAATGAACTAATTTTTTTGTTTTATTTTAATACACTAACTTTTAAAAGTATGTTCATTTTAATGCCATTATTTTAATCAAAATATTTATGTTTCAAAAAAATATAAAAACTCCGGAATTCAAAAAAAAAAAAACTTAAAATTCTAGTTTTATTTTAATTTTAGGAATGAAAATAAATACACTATGGATAACCTTAATTTTTTTAATAAATATTTTTATTTTTAATAGAAAAATTATTTTTTTTCTAAATTTGAAACTAATTTATTATTTCCTTCCAAATTAATTTTTAATTTTTTTTTGAAAAATTATCCATATTTTAGTTACTTTTAGTCCTAAACTTTAAAATTAATTTATAATTTTAAGTTTTTTGTGGATTTTAGAAATTTTTATATTTTGTTTGAAACTTATAAATATTTTTGATTAAAATAAACATAAAATGAACATACTTTTAAAAGATACTGTACTAAAATAAACAAAATGAACAAAATGATTACTTCAGATATTAAATTGGATAATAAAAAGGTTTAGATCTTAAAAGTTTAACAAAACTTCGTTAGGTATTTTTCTGAAACTTTTCTTTAAAAGAAATTAAATGACTCTTTAACATTTTACCAAAGAAAATGACAAAGACAGTTGTGAAAGAAAAACATTAACCCGTCAAATAGGACGGCATAAACATCTAACGAGGTCTCGATCAGTTTATATAACCTAATTCTCCATTGCCAAATAAAGATAGTGTATGACAATTCTAAACAAACTATAACGTAGACGTCGTTATCTAAAACATAATATAAACAGTAACAAATAAAACATTTTTTCTCCCTTAATCATCGTCTATATATGTATTCATCCTTGCTATTATTTTATTCGCGAAGAGAAGATCAACTTTCTACTCTGACAAGCTTCTTCACTTTGACCATTTTTTTCTCATAGAGAACCCAATTTTTTTTAACATGAATTAAGTTTTCCAACGACTCTTTGTGTAGAACAAGAAAATGATTAAATCATGATCATATTATCAAGCTCATGGTGGTTAGGGATTCTTTAGACGAATGATAATACGAGAGTAGGACTAAATCAGATGTTATACAAGCATAAAACTTATTTATGAACATTTGAGAACTTATATTTCGTATAAGCAACACGCTCGCAGTATTATTATTATTGTTATTATGCTCTAATCAATCTAATATATGTGTGCGTGCGTGTGTACGCAGAGTTAGATTAGTCGATTGATAAAGAAATATAACCAAATTGGAGTTATTATATTCTCTTGCCGTGTGACATGTTGCAGCCCCTCATAGTCGTTGGTGACTAGGTCTCACTCACACTTGAAGATGTAATTATATAGTATATGTTTTCCGTATTTAAAATGGTCAATATTAATCATTCAACCTGTTCTGAATACTATTGGCACGGTGTATACTTTTGCTTTTGGGTTGGTTTTCATGCATTTTTTTATTTTGTTTTCATGTCAACTTTCTTTAAAATATTTTTAAACAGTATGATATTTTGAGTTGTTTTTATCTTCCAATGAAGTTACTTCATTTTCTTTGTAATTCCTTACACTACCCACTACACAGTATTCTTCATAACACGGTTATACTATAAAGTATTGCATGATATAAATATATTATATATCAATGTATGTTTGCAATATATAATTCAAAAGATTGATTAAACCAAACTAATCATTCAAAATAGTCATCTGAAAAATGAGAAAATAATCTGACAGTCAACATTTCATTTTATTTTGTTTATAGAACTGCCAAAATATTTGCAGTTTCCTATGATCTTCGTTTTACTAGATCAAAACATGATTTTATTTATTTTTCTTTATAAACTAAAGCCTCTACGACAGTCCGAGGCTTTTCAGGTCAAACTCAACTTCTTTGATGTGCCTTACCCGCCACGACGTATCGTTTTAAAACATAAATCCAAAAATCTACGATTTTTTTTTTTTTTTTTTTTTGCAAAGGGGATTTTTTTATTTAATACACAACTCTACGAAGTTTATTCTATTTGTCATCTTGTTATAACTTGATTCTGAATTAGTTGTTTCTAGCTTGCGAATCGTTCATAGCATTTGATACCAAAATAAATAAATATTCCATTTAAAAACATAATAAATTGAACACATCGCTATCTTTCTCCACCTATGCGTATTTTCATGATCTTTTTGTTCTCGTATATGTTTTTTTTAAAGCTTTCTCGTATATGTTTCTTGGTTACTTTAATTATAACTAAAACGAAAATAAATCATATAGTATTATACAGTTGACAAAACAAATTAGCATAATGTATTATGCATGTTTTTGTTATCTATCTTTCAAATTCTCAGTGACTGTTATAGAAACGACTATACATTAACATCATGTTGGATCGAGAAAAATGGTCATTTCATTCATAAGTTCGTCTTTATGACGAGAGTGTGTCGTTCAACTAACCTCATCACGGTTTGATCATTCTCAGCCGTTCAGATATAAAGATTAAATAGATTTTTTTTTTCTTTTAACCTTATCCATTATACATATCTATCACACTCTCACGTAATCGATGTATACATCATTTTCTATTTCGAATATAATTTAGCACATTTCTTTATGGTAATGGGAACTGAAAATGGTGGCAAATAATTAGAATGTTGAATAAATGGACGATAACCAAATAATAGTGGAGTTTCAATTATAAAGTGAAGTCCAATCAAAGGGATATATATTATTGTTGCTACAAAAGGATAAAAATACTTTTTGAGTCTAACTTGTCGTTCCAGCATAAGATCTACACTTATGTATTTAAACAGACTTCTCAAGAGTTTGGATAATTTGGTTTGTAATATAGACGCAATAATGAAGTAGTGCAGATCATTTATGGATTATTGTTTTATTTTTGGGTATATAACAATCATAAACTGTGATTTTATACGTATATAACCGCTATGTCCACTGAAAATATTTGTTTTTTTTAGAGTTAATAACACAAATAGTCAGTTTATGTGTTTTATTTACACTGGAGAGCACATTGTGCTACACAGACACTTTTCTTTGGTTTAAGACCAAATTATCCTCTCAAAAGTGAAACAAAGGATGGGTATTTAAGTAAAATGACGTTCAATGCTAGTTAGTCTTAGAAAAGACTGGTTAGAAATTTTGACTTTTGAATAAATCATTTATTCGTTGGTGGACCCGATGGAAATTAAAGGTAATTGATAAATTATTTTGAGCTGGTGAAAGGTAAGTAAAATTTTTAATTGTTTAATTATCTGTAAAAAATAAAAGTTACAGCTTCTGCGAGATAGGACGACGAAGGACGAAATCAAAATCGACGACGGCGTGCGAAGACGTAATCAACGAGGACGACGAAGAAGAAGCGCTCGGGGAAGGAGAAAACAAAAGGTGAGTTAATTTTGGTTTCCCAATTGGCTAGAATTTAAGGTTTCTATGTGGGATTGTTCTTGAATTTGACTAGTTTCTTGTTGCGGTGCAGAGGTAGCAACGATGGTTGAGGAAGAGATGAAACTAAAGCAGAAAACCAAAAATGTGGTGGGATTCCCGTTGGCGCTTAAGTTGTGGGCATTTGAAGCCATATTGGCCTTGCCTAGGTGTTTAGGTGGGGACGATGACGCTTAAGTTGTTGGCGTTTTAAGCCATACGGGTCTTGCTTAGGTGTTTAGGTGGGGACGACCAGCTGAAGTTGTTGAGTTATGTTGGTGAGAAGCTCCTACAACACACATGATTGGTTTTGGTAGAGGTATTAGAGGTTGAGCATAATCTCCAGGTAACTAGTTGTACACATGTACAAACGTTTTAGGTTGTCCACGCTACATGTGATGTACATGTGTACAATACGAACGTATGTGTACATGTGTACTATAAGAACATATGTGTACATGTGTACTTTGCATATTATGTTTTGTATAGTTTGCAATAGAGATGTGTATTGAGTTTGCTTTGGTTTGCCGTGTTTCTATGTTTGCAGCTGATTGTGCAACCTATGATTGAGTGTGGGGAGGATAAGGAGGATGGCCAAATTGTACACTTGTTTACCAAAATTGACATGTAAACTTTACCATGGTGTTATATTCAATTAGACATTTACCAATTTATAACATGCATTTACAAGTAAAACGATCAAATGGTGAATATGTGTACACAAAATATTTACTATCCATATGTACAAAATTTCAATGTACAACATTTCACAAACATATAATATACGTTAGAAAACCAAAAATATGGTGGGATTCCCGTTGACGCTTAAGTTGTGGGCGTTTGAAGCCATATCAGCCTTGCTTAGACGTTTAGGTGGGGACAATAACACTTAAGTTGTTAGTGTTTGAAGTCATACCGGCCTTGCTTAGGCGTTTAGGTGGGGATGACCAGCAGAAGCTCCTGAGTTATGTTGGTGAGAAGCTCCAATAACACACATGATTGGTTTTGGCGGAGGTACTAGAGGCTGAGTACATCTGATTTACATGTGTACAATACAAACATGTGTACATGTGTTGTCCATGCTACATCTGATGTACATGTGTACAATAGAAACATATGTGTACATGTGTACTATAAGAACGTATATGTACATGTGTACTTTGCATATTATGCTTTGTATAGTTTGCAATAGAGTTGTATATTGATTTTTCTTTGGTTTTCCGTGTTTCTATGTTTGCAGTTGACTGTGCAACCTATGATTGAGTGTGGGGAGGACAAGGAGGATGGCAAAATTGTACACTTGTTTACCAAAATTGACATGTACACTTTACCATAGTGTAATATTCAATTAGACATTTACCAATTTATAATATGCATTTACAAATAAATGATCATATGGTGAATACGTATACACAAAATATTTACTATCCATATGTATAAAAATTCAATGTACAACGATTTACATACATATATTGTACATTATATTGGTAAATTCATCACATTTGCAAGAACATGAGCGAAAGAGATCACATTTGATATAAGCTTGAATCTACAAAATTTATTACACAAGATACTTTGAGATTTAAAGTTTGATTTCACAAACTATCCTAACGCGCAAAACAGATCTCTCAAAGACAATATATTGAAAACAAAAACTTTTTGATTGATGATTGGAATATGAATGAAAAATACAAAGGTATTTAGATTTTATAAGCTATTAGAACTGACCTCTAATGGTTTAGCCTGACAAAACAGAGGAAGAAATTATTTAGAAGCAAATAATCTTCTCCCATTGATGATTTTAGATTCTCTTTAAAAGTGATTGTAGGCTAAACGACTAGGAGTTGAGCTTGATTAGGTCGAAACTTGATCTTTAAATCTGCTCAGGTGGATGTGCTTTCCGATAAGGATCTTGGTTGGCAGTTTCAGCTCTTATCTTCTCAGCTACTTGGGCCATGCGTAGGATGTCCTCATCGACATTGGACGGTAAGCTCTCTTGTGTCATTCAGACACACTTTAACATCTCTCTAATACGAACCGCTACATCAACATAGTAATATATCAAGAACCCATTGAAGCAGCCGATTTAGAGCAAAAGGTACAAGCTTTAGGATTAAAGGGAAGTACCTTGAGCACAATATACATAACCTTTTCGACGAAAGTCATTGCAACGATGGTTGCAACATGAGACTTGGTTTGAGAATCGGTGGTGAGGTTGTATAAGTGAGTGAAGCTTTGGTGGATGTTTTAGAAATTGAGGATTTCTTTTCCAGCAGATTCGAACTGTGTAATGAAACAATTTTTTACTTTTGAGATTTGGGAGCTACAATCTGAAAAAAAAAGTAACAAGAACGAGGGAGATGGTGCTTTTGCTTAATAAATTAGAAATAATCTTGGTCGTAGATGATGGAAGCACAATAGTTAATCTAATGATAAAGAATATTAGTAGATATAAGTCTAATTAAGATCTGGGAAAATATATCTTGACCGTTGAAATTAGAGACAGATCAATGGTTGCGGTGAAAGTCCGTCACTTATCTGGTTTGTAAAAAAACTAATCTTTTTATGATTGAACTAAGATATAACTAATTTAGTTAAAAGTGATAGGAATATATATAGAAAGTGTGTGTGTTGAAGAATGTGTCTTATAGTGTAATAAAAAAAATGAAATGTGTCCTAAACTGTAAATGTTTCTTTTTTTATTGAATATCTTTAATTTTGTAAATAAAGATTGAAAAGGGTTTAATTCCCCATAACCTTTGATATACTAATTATTTATCCGTATCTAAATAGCGTTTTGTTAAAACCAAAGTTGAATGATCTAATGAAAGATTGGTAGGTATAAGCCCTTCAAAATTTCACTACTTTCAAAATTAATTGTATGTTTATTATATAGAGATATATATTTCTTCACATAGGAAATTATTGTCTAGATTATACGTCCCTTCACATATGATAACACAATTAGGTCAAGACTAGTAACTTGTAAGTTAAGAAATACTAAAATGTGATTATCTCTACCAAATTTATTTTCAGAAATTTCCAAGAAATAAGTAGGAGTGGGAGGTCGAACAGCTAAAATCAACTTGAAAAGGGTTTAATTTCCCATAACCTTTGATATACTAATGATTTTATCCATATCTAAATACCGTTTTGTTAAAACAAAATTGAATGATCTAATGAAAGAATGGCAGGTAAGCCCTTCAAAATTTCACTACTTTCAAAATTAATTGTATTTTTATTATATAGAGAAATATTTTTGTTTTGGTAAAATATATAGAGAAATATATTTCTTCACATAGGAAATTATTTTCTAGATTATACGTCCCTTCACATATGATAACACAACTAGGTCAACACTAGTAACTTGTAAGTTAAGAAACACTAAAATGTGATTATCTCTACCAAATTTATTTTCAGAAATTCTCAAGAAATAAGTAGGAGTGGGAGGTCAACGGCTAAAATCAACTTGCTGAATATATATTTTTCCCATATATTTTTATTTTTACATAGGCCTATTTGCTTACATTAATTATTTTGTTAGTTTATTAAATTAAACATGCACAAGCTAGAAAGTATTCTTCTTAGTCAGAGTAATAAACAACTTTCCTAAATAGTATTTTATTAGAATAGTCCTATAAAAATGTTGATTGATAAATAAAATAAATAATGAGATGTGTTCGTGTTCGTGTAGCGGAGATAACGTAGTTGGTTTCTAGAGAGAGACAGAGACAAAAGCTCTAAAAGGGTTTGAAACGGAGAAGACGAGGAGATCAAAACACTAAGAAAGAAAGAAACTTTGTAAGACCCATCTCTGAAACTGATTGGTTCTCTGTTCTGTTCTCTCTGTTTCAGCTACTGTTTACAGATCTATGCTCTAATGCTCTGTTTCATAGATCTATTTTATCTTATAGGCCAGTTTAATCAAGTTAAAGGTTGTAGCTTTAGTTCATGTTATGTCACTAAACTTGTTAGGTAAGATCTGGAATCAATTGTCTTTGTCTCTATATCTGTAAATCTCCAAAGTTTCCTCCTTTTGTTTTTTTGTTTTCTTTCTCAATTGATTCAAAAGAATAGTTCAGATATGGTTTATACTACTTGGAATCAGATCTCTGGGACCATTGTTCTTGGGAGGAGCAGAGACTGTTGTTGTTGTTGTTTCCTTTTTGCTTTTTGTTACTTGAATTTCGAATATTCTTACATTTGAATCCTATACCAAGTTAAAATTTTGAAATTTGTAGTTTCTTTGTCTGCCTTTAATTATAAAATGTGAATCAAAAGAATGTTTCTGCAATTTTTTTTTATAAAAGACTGTAGTTATGTGTTCTTGCTTTTGGTCCATTAACAAGAATCTTCCTTTGTTTGCTTTATTCGTTTTTTTTTTGTTCTCTTCTTTCTCATTGCTTTGCTATTAAGTATCGTTCAAACTCTACTTCTTTTGTGTGTGTTTCAGAACACAAATGTCTTTCCGCAGCATAGTTCGTGATGTGAGAGACAGTATAGGAAGTCTATCAAGGCGTAGATTCGACTTTAAGTTAAGCATCCATCACAAAGAAGGAGGCAAGTCTCGTGGCTCGGTTCAAGACTGTCATGAGGAACAACAACAACAACCTCTAGTACTTGTTCAAGAAACTCCTTGGGCGAATCTACCTCCTGAGCTATTGCACGATGTGATCAAAAGGCTGGAAGAGAGCGAAAGCGCCTGGCCTGCTCGTAGACATGTGGTTGCTTGTGCTTCTGTCTGCAGGTCATGGAGAGATATGTGCAAAGAGATTGTTCAAAGGCCTGAGCTTTCAGGCAAAATCACATTCCCTGTTTCCCTCAAACAGGTAAAGGATCTTGATTCCTCTTGTAGTCTCACCAGGGCTGGTCCTGGGCATAGACTAGTGAAGCATTGGCTAACCCACTAAAATTTTAGAAAACAGTTACGTATACATAAGCCCCAAAATTTGTAAAAAAAAATATATATAAACCCTGAGTCTCACATCTGTTTTGTTTGGTTTGTATAATCATATCATAATTTTGATCTTTCTTGCTATAGCCTGGACCAAGAGATGCAACAATGCAATGTTTTATCAAAAGGGATAAGTCTAACCTCACTTACCATCTATACCTTTGTCTCAGTCCTGGTAAAGCTTCCTCATCTCTCTGCTTAAGTCAAAGTTATAGTTTGCGTCATGTTGGTATCTTTACTATTTTTCCAGCTTTGTTGGTTGAGAATGGAAAGTTTCTTCTTTCGGCGAAACGCATAAGAAGAAGTACTTACACAGAGTATGTCATCTCTATGCACGCAGACACCATTTCAAGATCAAGCAACAGCTACATTGGCAAGATTAGGTAACATAGTTGTCTTAACTATATAACAGTCTTAAAGCCGCTTAAAACCTTATCATCTCCTCATCTTTGTTGCAGGTCTAACTTTCTTGGTACAAAGTTCATCATATACGACACACAACCTCCATACAACAACAAACCCTCTCAGCCTCTCCAGCCACTAGGCCTTAGCCGCAGGTTTTACTCAAAGAGAGTATCTCCTAAAGTCCCTAGCGGCAGCTACAAGATTGCTCAAGTGTCTTACGAGCTAAACGTTCTTGGCACTCGAGGTCCAAGGAGAATGCACTGTGCTATGCACTCAATCCCTGTTTCATCCCTCGTAGAAGGCGGAACAGTCCCTGGACAGCCAGAGATCATTGTCCCACGCTCTCTTCTTGACGAGTCTTTCCGTAGCATTACATCATCCTCATCAAGAAAGTTCACTAGCGACTACTCAGCTGAGTTTAACAGCGCTAGGTTTTCCGACATTCTTGGCCCCTTAGGAGAGGACAGAGAAGAGGTATTCGAAGAAGGAAAAGAGCGGGTTTCGCCGCCTCTTGTGCTTAAGAACAAGCCACCAAGGTGGCATGAACAGCTTCAATGCTGGTGTTTGAACTTCAGGGGACGTGTAACGGTTGCATCAGTTAAGAACTTTCAGCTCATTGCAGCAAACCAACCACAACCACAACCTCAGCCTCAGACGTCAGGACAGACCGATGGTCCAGACAAGATCATATTACAGTTTGGGAAAGTGGGAAAGGACATGTTCACTATGGATTTTAGGTATCCACTCTCTGCGTTTCAAGCTTTTGCTATATGTTTGAGCAGTTTCGATACTAAACTCGCTTGTGAATGATATATAGCAAAAAAAAGCTGCTCTGTATGTAATGTCACATAATGGTTTCTTGTAATCATTCAGGAGATTCTCTTCTTTTGGTGTTTTTACGCTCACAAGAGATCTCAGTAATAGATGTTGTTGCATGGTTCTACATTTGATCATTGATTCTAATGTGCTTGTATGTTGTTTATTAATGCATCAAAACAAAACTTGATTTATATCATAATGATCAAAATGCAAGAATGAGTATAACTATATGTATTTTTTTTTTCAAGTGAATACAGACTCTGAAAAGACTAGGCTAACATAAATGAAATCTAAATACAGAATTGTATATGATGGTTTAATACAAGTACTCTAAATCACCTTTTGTTTGATTTATTTGTTATGTTTTTTTTCTCTAGATTTTTAATTCAAAATCAATTGATAGTTAATCCAATCTATCAATATGAAGAAATCATGTTACGAAAATAGTAATTCGAATTTGGAATAAACATGAAGAAATAAGCGATACTTCTTTATCTTTAGAGTCTTTTATAAATTACTTATACCTTATTGGAAATTTGTATTCTAATCACATTCTTTAGAGATTAATATTCATCCAATATTTTATGTATGAGACAAAAAAAAAAAAACTACATGTATGGTGGATGTATCATTAATCTGCTTGTGGCCATTGAGATATATATCTCCGGTTTGAAAAATAGTATTGAGTGAAAAACAAAAGGGATAATTCAAAAAAAAAACAAAAAGAAGGGAGAAACTAGTTTGTGTAAAACATAAAATCGTGTTATGGAAAGAAGAGAAGAAGATAAGAAGAGCTAATAAGCAAAATGACAGAGACGAGAGAAGTGAGCACACTGCTTGCCGACTTGCGCAGTTTTTTGAAAAACGGCAATCATTTCTTGTCGGAGAAAGCTACCTGACATAACATCTGCTCTTGTGTTCCCACGGTGGTTTGTACGAACCGGCGCGGCTTCTCGTTAGAGGAAAACATCATTACAAAGTCTCTTCTCTCTCTCGTGTCCAGTACAAGATTTATAGTTTTTGTTTTTTTTGATATAAATTGTCAAACAATTTATATTTTATATTATCAATCAATTCCAAAGTTTGAAGGACCAATCGTGTGTGAATATGGTGTGAAGAGTCCATCAAGTAGAGAGAACCCGTGGTTACGCATCTTTTTCAAGTTACGTTCGTGATTAAATTGTTTTGCCATGTTGTTTTTATTAATTAATATATATATATATAGGTAGTTGAGAAAGGATGTATGCTTAGGTTTATTTCCACTAACAAATAAATAGTTTTTTTTTAAAAAGATTTGGAACAAAGAAATAGTTAAATCTTTATATTGTTGTATTTTGCTGTTATTATGATTCATTTATATATGGTCTAACAAAAACTTATAAAACTTGTGTCAAACTTGCTGGTGATCTTGTTTTGCGGCGTGGACTAATCAAAAGAACAAACCAACCACTCTTGTGTAGATTTTTTGAGAGAAGAATAAAACTACTAGCAAATTAAAATAAGAATTGACCTAACATCGATAGTTATAGTTTAATTAACCAAGTTATGTGATGCTAACAACTCTCTTAAAAATATAGTCTCATCTCAGTTTTGATTATCCAAAAGTGTCCTCGAAGGGCCATTGTTTCTCACAGGTCAATGTGACTCATTTCTCGTTTGCCGCTTTTCATTGTTTTTAATTGACAAGATTATGTTTCATTTATATGACCAAAAAAAAGATTATGTTTCATTTACTATTTTTGTTGAACATATTATTAAGAAAAAAATCAGCTTATCAGTTTCTTCTAAAAGAGTATGTTAGAAACATTAACTTGAAATTTGAAATGAACGTTTGCAAAAATCACTACTTAAATTGAACTTTAAAAATCATTACGGTATGTCTCTGTTGTTTAAATAATGGCAGTTGCAAGAGTGGTGGAGCACCAAATCACACCACCAAAAATTGTGATTACTCTCATAATTATAAATTACTAATTAATATTATCCGAAACTAGTATTCAATCTTGGTAAATCTTCTTTGTCTTAGACATAAAATTCAATTATACAACAACGAGCATCATAGTAGTGACAACAATACAATATCCATGAAAATGGGCTTGATTAAATCTCAGAAGCCCATGAATCGATTAGCCCATACACTTAAAAGTGTAAGGGTATAATCGTCTTTCTATGCTGAAACCAACCCTAGTTCCATCGCCTTTGTTTCACCTTCGAACAAAACTGCTAAGCCTTGGAAGCATCGCTTCTTCGTCGCTGACCACATTTCGCACTACCACCACCATCTCTTTACCTACCATTCACATACACACGTGCGTCGGATTCGAAGTAGTGGTGCTACTGGGCTTTTTTGGTTTTTGCTGGGCTTTATCCATTTACTTAAAAGCCGTGCATGATCAGATTTTAGTAGCTATGAGATCTTACTTCAAAGCAGGGCTTTTCTTGATAAAGTTTCGATTTTTACGGTTTTTTGTGACTCTGATCTTGCTCTTTGATGTAAAGCTTGATACTTTGTTTTTGTTTAGGGTTTTGGGTTTACTAATGTTTTGATTTTTATGTTGTTTTTTTTGTGACTCTGATCTTGCTCTTTGATGTAAAGCTTGATACTTTGTTTTTGTTTTTGTTTAGGGTTTTGGGTATAGTAAAGTTTTGATTTTTACTGTTTTTTTTGTGACTCTGATCTTGCTTTTTGATGTAAAGCTTGATACTTTGTTTTTGTTTTTGTTTAGGGTTTTGGGTATAGTAAAGTTTTGATATTTATGTTGTTTTTTTCTTGCCCATTGATGTTAAAAGCTTGATAGTTTCTGAGTGGTGCCCTGGTTTTTCTCAATGTTTTGTTCACGTAGTTATCATTGCAGCTCTTCTTCTTCTTCTTCACCATCATCATCATCATCATTGTAATGGTCAACACCATTTCTTCTTCTTCTTCTTCTTCCTCTGTTACTGGTTCTGCTGCTGCTGCTACTTTATTGCAATGGTAACTACGTGTCGTTTTGAAAAACCGGAGATTGATGCGCCGCTAATGACAGATTTTTATTTGATTGATTACTGAGGGCTTGTTTTATTTATTCATGAAGTTTTCTTTTTTAGTTTGGTTTTGCTTTGTTTGAAATTAGGTTAAATCAGTTTTAAGAAGTATTTAAGACATTTGATGGTCAGCTAATGAGTTTGAGTGGAACCGCTTGTTGTTTTTGAGCTGAGTCTCATGAACTCCATTGCTTTGCAAAGGTGGTGGTAATAGATTTTGTCTTTTGCCTTTGTTCAATGCCCCATCAGTGACTTAAAAAAAATGGTTTCCTTGGATAGCTGAGATTGTTAATGATTGATTATTTCTCTTCATCTTCTGTTTTGCAGGACTGAAAAGGGAACGAGTTAAAAGAAGATTAGTTTATGTTTAGGAAAAGCATTATTCTTCTCCCTTTCGTAGAAAGTATACTGTACGAGAGATACCTTTATCATTATCTATATTATTCCAAATGTCATAACCAGCTTTTTCTAGTCATGAAAGTCAAGTATTCGCCAATGAAAACTTATGTAACGATTCTTTAAAACTTGTAGAATGAAATGTCGCATCACACACTCATTTTTTCATTCCTCCCTCTCAATTGTTACATAGTACTTTATATAGATGTCATCATGCGTCACCTTATGTTTAGTCATATTCTTATTACAACAACAACAACCTCCAGATATCTTCTATGTTCTTCTTCCTCCGCAGCCATTCTCTCTCTGACAGTTGAAGAAAACGGCAGCAACGGGTAGACCAAGATTGTAGTTCTCAGCGAACTCACGAGTGTTGAATCGTTGGCGCCACTCGGGTGCATAAACCGTTTGTCTTCCTAGTTGCCTGAACAACATCAATGCAACTCGGTGGATTCCTGAAGTCGGACATGGATTCTCATAGCACACCAACTCATTTCCTTGACAAATAGTTTTTCAAACATATATTTTGGGTTAAAGCTACGAATAGCTGCATCGACACACACATAGAACACATGAAACGGGCTTCTTTTTAAATATGTTTGCAGCGTATAAAAACAACTTTTTTTTTTGTTAAATTGCATATTTTAAATATGTACTTAGTGAATATATATTAGAAGAATACCATAAGATATACGTAAGAACAAATTTGTCACCAAAATAGATTTTAATTTTTTTTTAATTATTAAATGGTCTAAACATATGTTTATATCCTTTGGTTAACTAGTATAAATTTAAGGTTTAAAATTATGGGGTGGATTTTAGAGATAATGTTTAAAATTTAAAAGTAAAAAATATTAAAAAATTAAAATAAAATTTGAACATTTTTTTTTAATGTCTATTTTTGTGACAAAAAAATTACAAAATTATATTTAAGAGTTTTAACCTATATATTATATAGACTTTAAGTAAACTCACCAAAAGCTGTTCCAGTTGTGGCAGGTATATCAGTCACCAACCTGTAATATATGAGAGTTATATTCAAGATACTCTTTAGCTGCATACTTAAAAGCAGCTAGTTCAACAAAGCATGCATCAAAGTCCTTCAAAGTTTCCAATCATATGCATATATTTAATAGGTTGTGTGCTAGATAAGCTATGATATACCATTACACTCGTAAGTGGAAACTAAAATAACCTTACTACAAGCCATGTTATGTACTTGTACATAATGTATGTGTCATTCGTGTAAAGTAGACAAGTTGCTTATGTTTAGGTTGTGCCAAGGACCGGTCATGTATGTGTCCCTTCTATAATTATTACTTTTATATATTCTGTAGGTCTATAATTATTTTAACTCGTACGAGAAGTATATAGTATAAAAAAAATTCGAATGAAATGATTAGAGATGATACAAACCAATGGAGATATTCTCGGAGGTGAGGGTTGCTTGGACTTGGCACATCTGGATCCACCATAACCTTCATTTAAACCCCATCAACACTAACCGAATAAGAAGATAATGATGATGAAAGATCAAAGCGATCATTTTAAAAAATATCCTAACAGATGACAATATATAATTAAATGCTTACAAATTTTCAACATATATTATTACATGATTGGTTAAAAAGGTTCCAAAAAGACGAACCAAAGTGTAGAAGTTTCTGAGGTCATCTCCTCCAATCTCGACCGTTGGTTTATTTAGAACATCAGAAGTCCTTAGATCCATTCCATTAGTAACCTGTCTTTGGCCATAAGTAACTCTAAGAGAGATCAATCTCATGAAAGGATCAACAACATCACCCACAACTCTTGCAAGCACAAGAGGATCTCTCGGACTTAATGACATGATCTTTGATCTCTCAAGTCTCAACAAATGTTTTTTCTCTTTGTTTTTTGTTTCTACGTTACAAATTAACCCTACATTTCTATTTCTATATTTATAATGTAAGTGGCATTAACTGACTCGACTCGCTGAAGTGAAACCATTACCACTGTCTTATTCGTGTCTGGTCATCTTCAAGAATCTAAAACTAGTTCGACGTACGTACATCACT
Source organism: Moricandia moricandioides (assembly GCA_905132885.1). NCBI lineage: Eukaryota > Viridiplantae > Streptophyta > Magnoliopsida > Brassicales > Brassicaceae > Moricandia > Moricandia moricandioides. The sequence goes on from CAJHQQ010000759.1 coordinate 139,991, forward strand.
TATTGAGTTATTATCGTCTTCTTATTCATTTTTTTTTCTGCTGGTTGTAATGTTGTATTCCCAATCTACCACTCATTACTTAGAAACTACAATATTCCAAATTATATATCTCACTCTCACCCATTTGACACTCGCTAGCCAATACTATTTGGCTTGTTTAATTTTGGTTAAAATATCTGCCATGACCGATTGTTGAGCATTTGAAACGGACTACTTCTAGTTGCGTTGCTGAAGATTACACGTTGTGCAATGGAAGCTATGGTAACGCAAAGTTCTCATTTAGTTTCGGAATGTCCAAGAAACTAAGTTTTTTATTCCACTGAAAAATTGCAAGTTCTGACCATAACAAGGTAAAAGAAGAAAACTAATGATTCGTTGATTTTTTTTTTAGATTTGTTGAGATGAATAGATAGGTTTACCAAGAAAAGGAACAAAGAAAATAAAATTTCAATTTCATTAATTAATTAAAATATAATAAAATTTTAGATATAATAAGAGCCTATTTATAGGAAAATTAAATATCACTAAAAATATGAAATATATTAAAATAATACTAAAATATTAAGATAACTATTATTAATAAATATGATATTCATCTAGATATACATAAAATAATAAAAATATTTGGAATATCTCAGATATCTAGCTCCTGCAACACTGGAGCCATACTGTTGTTAAAGTTATAAGTCTAAACAAAAATTATGGTCTTATCATTAATGAGAGATATATAGAGAGTAAAGTGGAATCAATAAAGCTAAATTATATAAACAAAATTAGTGCCCAATGCCTAAGCTTATTTTGCTTGACTTCATGGCCGGTCCTAGAGGACATATACTATGACGGAGTGGCCAACTTTGTCAAATCTAATCAAAGAAAATGAGTTTACTAATAGTTTCTTCTCATTAAACCTCTGATCTCATTCTCACGTCTTCCTTTCTCTATTTGCATAAACATTATTAAAATATTACTCTTACATCAGTTAAGACTATAAGAACTTAATTGCTACATATATCGCTTAGAAATGTCATCGTTGTTCTAAAAATAAAAGTTTAGGTTTGCACAGAAGATAACTATAGTTCCCTGGATCGGTTTACTGGTTTCACGCAAGGGTTTAGAATGTTTAGTGGTCTCTTTCACGTTTCATAAGGTTCAACATAATTATACGAATTGGTCAAAGATAAACCGGTATTGAAAACGTTTCAAATCATTTGATTGTTTATCGAATATAATGAAGGCAAAGATTAACAAAGATCTTAATGTATCCTTCATCAACACTGAACCCCAAAATTGATTATTTTTTTTTGTTTTGAAGTGATTCTTTTTTTTTTTTGCAACATTTAGTTATGATATTCTTGATCTCTGATTTTTCAGTTTATTGGTTTGCTATTTTTTTTTTGGTGTACGTTTGTTCTGCTTCAGCCTTCAGTATGTAATAAAACAACTTTTAAAAAAAAATCAACTTGAGTGTCTGGGGCAAACAAAAGGTCGTTTACACATACTATATTCTTGTGATGTCACACATTCTTTATTTCTGATGTATTAGCTTTAAATATCATGTGGTACACCATTTTAGATATCATGCAGATGTTCTCCTTTTTTGCCTTTTGGATTTATGATTCATTTCTTTTAAAGTTTCAGTTTCTCCTTAAAGTATAAATTGATGAAAAGTCTGACCCTATAAGCCTATAAAGCCTTAGATTTTTTTGGTATGTACGAATCTCTTGATTAATAATAAAATATAGATATAGCTTTTTATCGCTTGGACACTTTACTTATCGCTTTCAACGAATATAAAATGCTAAGATTGTTAGGGCATTTGTAAATTAAACAAGCCCACTTTGGAAATTGTGTCTCTCATATTTAATGATCTCAATCAAATATGCATGGTATGTTCCTGTCATTAACACATGGAACACTGGTAAACTGTGTAGATTGGGTTGGTTTAAGAATGTGGCTTAGTGTCTTTTATGCAAAATGCATAGTTTAAATACTAATTAAATTAAACTCTTAAATCGAAACCACTATCTAATTTTTTTCTGTTAGAAAATTGTATTTTGCTATTTTCCCATTAGTTGTATCTTCCCCATTAGTAGAAGTATACGAGGACATCTTTATAAACTAAAAAGTTTATTCCAATGCCCTCTTTTCTAAAATTTAAGTATAAAGAGACGGTCCACAAAAAATAAAGCCAACGAATACAAAGTAATGTTGCTATAGATTACTTTGCATACATTCATTTAGAATGACATATAATGTCGCATCAAAGAGTATCATACAAGTAAGAAACACTTGCCTATTTCTTTCCTCCCTCACAATATTACATATAAAGTATATTCTTTAGTTTATGTAGATGTCACCAAGCCCACCATCTTTTCACTCGTGTCACTGAATCTTTGTTATTACAATAGAGCATTAATGCTTGAATATCTAATTGTAGCGTACAATACACGAAGAGATTAATTAGTTAGAGAAAGGATGGTCTAAGCCCTTCGTCCTCCACGACCATGATGATAACGGCCATGGTCCACGGAGCGTGTTCACGAACCGTTTCCGCCACTCGGGTGCATATAAACCATCTCATTGCCTGAAAAACAATCAATGAACACATTAAGCTAAAACTTTGAATGGTCATAAGACGGACATATCAAGCATAATAGGCTGATCTAAGTTGGAGTAGACACACGGAACAGACAAAATTAACCAACGTTTAGTCGTTTACTTTTAGTTTTGTTTACATCTTTTAAAAACTTTTTTTTGGTCCACTTCAACTCTAATTAAAACCTATTTTTTTTTTCTTCATCCATATTTGCATGTATGAATTTCATCTATCTATGTACGTGGCGAATATATATAAAGCCAATTAAACTCACCATTGTGGCAGATATATCAATTATCAGTCACCAATATCATGAGAATTATACATTTATATTTATTATATGGGTTAGCCGCATAATTAGTTAAAGGAAATGCTACTTAGAAGAAATCATCCATCAAAGTCTTTGATAATTTCTAGTCATGCATATATATAGAGGTGAAAGTAACAAAGGACATGATGTTGCATGATAGCTATGGTATAATATAACATGACAGTTTTCAAGATAAAACTAAATCTGACACAAGTCTCTAAGTCAAGTCCTGCACCTGTATAATCTCTGTGTGTAGCTCATTGCAAATTACAATTTATTGAATGTTGTACAGATAAAGTGACAAGTTATTCTCCTAAGTGTCTGATTTTGATTCTATACGTTCCCTTCTATTATAAGTAAATAAATCATCTGTTCCAAATTGTAGGTAATTTAAGTTAAAAGCACCAATATTAAGAAAATGATTACTTGTTAAAAAGTATAATTAAATATAATTTCAACCAATTATAAAAAGTTTAAATAATTTAATTGGCCGCACAATATTCAATAAATATAAAAATGCATTGAAATGTTTAAACTACTTATACTATGAAACAAAACTTTTTTTTTCTAAAATTACTTAAAGTTATATTATGTCACATGAGAAATGAGTGTCCTAAATTTCGAGTACTACTATAATCATATCTAAGATGAGTAGTATATAAGTTATATCCAAACAACAAGTGTTAGTATATACTTATTAAGTAATTTTAGTGAAATGATTGGGAGACATCTTACAAACCAATTTGGAGTTATCTCGAAGGTAAGAGTTGCTTAGACTCGGCACAGCTGGATCCAGTAATCCACCATAACCATCACTAAACGGCCCATTAATAAGCCCTGGATCCAGTAATCCACCATAACCATCACTAAACAGCCCATTAATAAGCCTAATACTAACCAAATGAAACAGGCCTAAACTACCACCAAATTGCCTCCACTTGGAAGCACACGTTACTGATGAGCTTGGCGAACGAGAAAGCTGTTATGGATAAACACCCACCCTAATGGCATATGAGTCTATTTTTTTTTACCCAATAAAAAAACAAATATTATTTTATTAAACAAAAAAATTCGGTGCATTTTTAGTAAAAAATAATATATTAATCTTTTTCCAATAAAGAGGCACCAAACAAGAATTTGAATACTGTATTTGCCCATATTATTCTTGTAAATTATTGTTTGATAAAATAATAAA